>JAMJFZ010000736.1:2695000-2890000 GCA_026225945.1 Cricetomys ansorgei
ATTGTGGATGTGGAGCAGAGGGTCCTGGGGCTCCAGGGCCTGGCCTGATACAGCTCTTGGGGCCATACCTGGCCTTGTGCCAGGGCAGCCAGCTGTTGGCCCTGATCCAGAAAAAAATGAGGAGACACTCGCACCCTTTTTCTCTAATGAAAAAGGAACTACCAGTATTTGCTGCCTGGATCCCGTCTGGCTTCTTTGAAGGCCAGGTGAGATGAAGTACAAGTGTGAGAAAAATCAACCCTCAGAGTTCTCTTGGAAGTCTGGTGTCCCCTTTGTCCTACCCATTGTTGGTAATACATTTATGAAAGTTAATCCAGCGAAATATCTTTCCCCTGGGGCGTCTTGTTTGATTTCCACGACAAGAGGACTTTCCCTAACCAAATCAATACTGTGACTAGGATCACCGTGAGCCCCACAGATCTCAGAGCATCTCAAATCTTAGGACTATCTGTTTCATGCTGCTGTGAGGAACACACTGCCCAAACCATTATAAAATGCAACCTCCAAATTCTTTGTTGTGCTTCCCATCAAAATTGGGATTTATAGCCAGGCATGGTGGCTCACACCTATAATCCCAGCACTTGGGAGGTGGAGGAAGAAAGATCATCTTCAAGGTTCAAGATGATCCTCTGCTACATAGTGAGGCCAGTCTGAAATACATGACCCTATCTCAAGCAAACAAACAAATAAAAGAGTTGAGGTCTAAGCAAGTACAGTGGTGTGTACCTCTTGGTATAGCTACTCCAGAACCTGAGGCAGGAAAACTATTTGAGTCTAAGAGTTCAGGACCAACCTAGGCAACATAGCAAGATCTTGTCTCTTAGCAAAATAGACCTCACCTCATTGCCCAACCCTGTAGGTACCCAGGTCTCCAGCAGGCACCTGGACATCACCCAGGCACTGAACAGGCATCCCAATATCCTGCAAGCACAAGGGCATTCTGCAGGTTACACGACATCCCACAGACACCCAGACTTCCCATAGGCACCAGGACCTCCCATGGGCACCAGGACACCCCATAGGTGCCCTGACATCCCACAGACACCAGGATATCCCCCCAGGTCCGGGTGCCTGCAGGTTTGGGCAGTGAGGCCCAACTTCAGGTCAAATTTTGTCATGCTTGGTCTTGGACTAGTATGGAACAGGTGAATGTCCACCATCAGAGCAGCCTGCTGCCTCCAGAACTATGGTAATACTGGTGATCTATGCTCTTCCACCCAAGCTAGTCTTTATTTTCTTTTATTATGAGGGCACAGGGGCAGGAAGGTGGAATAGGAAGGGATGGGAAGAGGGTATTATCGAGATACATTGTATGACATTCAATTTATTAATAAAAGTATTATATAAAAAAAGAAAGAACGAAAATAGAAAAAAGGATTGGAACCTGTCTCTCCTACTTTCAGATCTGAGTGGGTCCACCCATGGCTGTGTTGGCCCATACGGTACAGTATGTATAAGAACGAATGACTGCCAAGGCTGGCTAGCTGAAAAAGGATATGGAGTCCCTTTCTGGGTCTCCTAGGAAAGTTGCTATGAGAAAGTTAGTCCAATAATACTGAAACTGCAGTGGTGGGGACACCACAGCAGACACTCCAGGCAGGGCAACAGACATGTGAGTGGAGTCATCTTGTATCTCCTCTCACCCCAGGCCCCAGCTTATCTGCCATTCAGTGATCTCAGCCCATGTCTCTCTCAAGGAGCAAAACAACTTCCCAGCTGAGCCCTGTCTGAATTCCTACCTCACAGATCCTCTTGCGCAATCAAATGGTATGGTTTATATCACTGTGCCAGAGGTGGTTTCTTAGGCAGCAACTGAGACTGGAAGACTACCCCAGATAAAGATGTGGTGGGGGAAACCACAGGCTCATGGAGCAGGCCCCAGCCTAACAGAAGCCACAAGTCAACTTTGTGCAAAGCCTCCAGCTGAGCTCTCAGCGGAGCTCCTCATGCCTCAGGGAGGGGAGGCACCCGAGTCAGTGGACCCGTGGACCCATGGAACTCAACAGGAAGACTGGGTTTTTTATCCTGTTATCTGGAGAAACCGCTCAATAGTTTGAACCCAATTCCCAAAGAGGAGACAGGGCCTTAACATCCATTGGTTGGTTGGTTGGTTGTTGATTGAGACAGGGTCTTACTGTATATCCCAGGCTGCCTCGGAACTCACTGTGACTATGACATACTCTCCTGCCTTGGCTTTCTATGTGCCGGGATCCCAAGCCTACCTGGCTTTTCTTTCTTAATAATAAATCTCAGTAATCTCTCCATATAAGCATACATTTATTGAAGTCTTTTTTAAGATCTGTGTGTCTGTCTCTGTCTGTGTATGGTTATGTGTATATAAAGGCAGATGCCTACAGAGATGGTGTCAGATTCCCTGGATGGTTGTGAGCTGCCATTGTCAGAACCAACTCCAGTCCTGTAGAAAATCATCAAGGACTCATAGCTGCTAAGCCATTTCTCTGGCTGCCCCCCACACACATATACACACTACATTCTTTTAAACTTCTGTCCTTTTTGTTTTGAAAAAATATTTCTTTTGTGTGTACACGTATAGGCACAAGCATGACAGAGCCCATGTGTGCTCAGAGAACTTGAGAACTTTTGGGCACTGGGTTCTCTCCTTTCACCTTATCTGAGGCAGGATCTTGCCTGTTGCTTGTACTGCTCCCAGCTAGCTGGCCCACGAGTTTCTAGCCAAGTCCTCTGTCTCTGCCTCCCGTCTCAATGAAGGAGTGCTGGGATTACAGATGTTTGCCACTATGTCTGGCTTTTTATGTGGATTCTGGGGATTGAACATACATCTTTCTGAATCTCTACTTGGGCTTCCTCGCTGATGAACTCCATTCAAGTGGAAGAATTAGAGAGAACGGCCACAGCAACTGTGTGACATTGGATCATTTAACTCATTGTTGTCCATCCTTGGGGCCTCCTGACTCCCCTAATCTGGGTTCTGGAAGGCTGCCTGTGCTGAGCCCTAATGAACACCAGCGACAGAAGCCCTGGACCATGCTTGGCTCAGTCCTGGGCCAGTAAACACAAGTCCTGCCAAACCTGAAAGTCCAGTCATGGGTGAGCTCTGAGCCAAGCTTTCCCTCATCCAACAGCTCTAATCACATGGGCTGTTAAATAGTCAATGTTTTTTTGGTGGTGGGGACTTCTGAATTGACTGAACCATCCAAGTGATTTACTGTAATGTAGTTTCCTCTTCCTAATACCCCAGTCACTTCCCCACCCCCCACCCTCAGGAAAAAAAAAAAAACTGCCAGGCAGAGGCTACAAAGGACCTTGTTGCTTAGCAACAGGAGTGAAGCTAATCAACACAGCTCTGAATATTAATATTTTTCCAAAACACGACTTATCCTGAAATTGTGCGGCAAATGCAAGGCCTTCCTTTCAATATAAACAGTCATTTTTAAAAAAACATCTATAATTAATTTCGTGATGTGTGCTCATTTCCTTCACTGGCGGATTAGCCTTGTTAAATAGTAACCGCAAGGCCTTTGTGCGGCACACCGAGTAGGAGCTTGGATGGAGCCAGGATGGAAGCTCAAGGGTCTTTCTCCTCTAAATGATTTTGCTCTTATTCTTCAACCATTCTGAACCTCAGTCTCTTCATCTAGGACACAGGGACAGTGAGAGATTGGATTGGATTGGTCCCTAAGGACCCAGCAGCTCTAACATCTGGAGCCTAGTCTAGGAGCCACGTGTGATGAATCAACAGATCCTCGGGATTTTAGTCTTCTCCTTCAAGGTGAGCATGGGAAGGAAGAGAGAGAACAGAGAAGGGGCTCATGAGGGCTACTTAAGAAGGTGGCAGGATGTGGCTCCACAATGGATCACTTGCCTAGTATGGCTTTGCTAAAGGGAGTAAGAGCAGGCAAGACCGTAGGAGGAGATGGGACACAAAGGGCTCCTTTTCTAGCTGGGTGCAGCAGTGGGGCCAAGTCATGCCGTAGAGAGCCTCTCTTCACTTCCCTCTGAGCCGGAGAGGTCCTCCCTACCACAGTGAGACAGAAGAGTCTCTGGAGTGGTCTACCCTTCAACCAAGTCTGAATTGGCTCCTTAACCCTGTCAGGGCGGTGCCTCCCAGATGTGCCAGAGATCAAGTCAAACTGCTTAGATGCAAAGGGAGGCTACTGGTTCCTATAACCGTGGCACTCAGAGGGAGATGCTGATGCAACGTCTTCAGGCATCTTTCTCTGTTTCTCTCTCTTGGCTCTCCATCTCAGTGTGACATCACGAGACAGGCTCCCCCGTGAGATACCCTCCCCAAACCATTCATCCTCACGGTTCATGGGAGTCTCAGTCCTGTAAAACCCCCCAATAGAGGGCATTTGAGGGACAGAGTTGCCTTGGGTCACACACTCAAACCAGAACCAAGCATTGTGACCCAAAGCATGGGGTATTGGAGGGTGCTGGGCAGATTTGTAATAGGATCACATATATCCCAGGGGGGCCTCAAACTGACTGTGTAATAGAGGATGAAATGACCTTGAGGTTCTGATCTTTCTGCCTCTGCCTCCTAAATGATGGGGTGACTGGCTTTATGTGGTACTAAGGATCAAGCTCGGGGCTTTGTGTGTGCTAAGCCAGCACTGTGCCAACTGAGCTACACCCCATAGGAGTGCCAGATACAAGGGATATCCACCTACCTCTGCATCTCAGACAATTTTGAGCCTAAGAATGTTCCGATGATTTTTTAAGACATAGTTACATGAATAAAATTACTTGTTAGCCAGGTGTGGTGATACTCACCTATAATCCCAGCACTCAGGAGGCTGAAGCAGGAAGATCATCCAGAATTCAAGGCTAACAGGGTCTACATAGTGACTTTCAGGCCAGTCTGGGCTACAGAGTAAGACCCTGACTCAAACCAGCAGGGAAATAAAATGTTAAAGTTGCTTTCCTAAAAATCAAATGTCACCAAGCTTCCCGTGTTTCGAGTTACTAAAACAGGTATTCTTCCTACTGTGTGAGTAGGGGAGGGGTGTGACTGGAGACTAGATGAGCCTAGCAGAACCCTCCTGTCTACCCCTGCTCTGCAGAGAGCTGTGGATGCTTAACTAACTTAACTAACTGGGGAGGGTGGCAGACGCCAGGCATTTCTGGCAGAGGTGGCTGGCATGGCTCGGAGAAGCCTCAAGCCTGGCTAGTACCTGCTCCCTGTTGTGAGCACAAAGTGGATAAACAGAGCACGGGGTGCCTATCTTCCAAGAATTAGGTCATTCTTTGAATGGAGGTGACTCAGCAGTCATCTTGGGTAACATCATGGGCCCCACTGCAGCTGAGGATGCCCCACCCCCACTCCTACACAGACCTAGGTACTTCCTTCCTGGGACTGTTGCTTTTGCTTGCGGTGCTAAGCACTTTTCTCTTTGTGTACATCTCCTACCTAGCCTTCAAGTCCTCCTTGATTTCTCTGCAGCCAAATCAATGCATAGCACTCATTAAGCATTTTTACGTTGCTTTGCCTCATGGCTTACTGCTTCCTTCATGGCTATGATCTGACCCTCAATTAGACTGTGAGTTCTTGGAAGGTAGGGCCTGTGTTGATATTTACAATAAGTCATCATGATCCCCCACACCATGTAAACAATCAATATCTGCTAGTCAATTTGTTGATCGTCTGTTGAAAAGGCAGTTATGCATATAAACAAAATTCATTTCCAGGGAATTTACTGCCCTTGATACAAGAAAGGCAAATTTCTTTCCAATGTTATGAAGTAGGGGGTTCATGATGAACAGGTCCCCATTAGCTGAGCTCCCACCCACAAAACTTGCTATTGACAGAGAAATACTTATTTCTCTGAGTATTTGCTTATATAAATTAGGATCCTTTCAAAGACATTTTATCATGTTATCCCTTGTGCTCAGTTGCTTTCTGATGGATTTTCTGGCGCGAGAAAGGAAATTATAGCATTGTTGCCGTCATGGGCCAGCAACATCGCCCACTAGGTTCACAAACTTGCTGCCAAGCCTGATAATTTGAGTTTGATCCTCAAGATCCACATGGTAAGAAGGAGAGAACAGACTTGTTCTCTGACTTTGACACTTGTGCATGCAGGATCATACACACACACACACACACACACTAAATAATCAATCAATCAATCAATCAATCAATCAATAAATAAATAATCACAGCCATGAAGCTAAGAGTTGATCATAATGCTGGACTAACTCTCGGGAGGGTGTTGGACCTGTAAACATCATCTGTCTTTATCTTTCATTAGGAACAAAGACAGTGTCCTTTGACTATGGCAGAGGGAATGGCTTGTGCACAGAGTCCCAGATCTCTTTAGCATCCCTCCCACACCAAGTCTCTTTTGGCTTTAAAAAAAAAAAAAAAGTGTGTATCTGTGTCATATGCATGTTGGGGGGAGGGGATGCACTTGCCTGTAGGAAAGGATGTGGAAGCCAGAGGTTGACATCTGGTGTCTTCCTCGGTCACCCTCCACCTTATCTTTTCAGATGTGGTCTCTCACTGACCAGCTAGACTGGCTGGCCATTGAGCCCTCAGGATGCTCTCGCTTCTGCCTGCCACACAGTGCTGAGGTTTCAGGCACACGCCACCACACCTATCTCTTACATGGGCTCTGGGGATCCGAACTCAGACCCTCCTGCTGGCAAGCAAGCACTCACCCACTGAACCATCTCCCGAACTTTTATCTATCCCCTTGGCTTTTAAGGCTGGGCATGTGCCAGGGGAGGGGAGTCATCTTCCCTTCTAGTGTGAAGATAAGAAGCTGAGAGGAAAAAGAGCCCAGGAAGACCTTCCGTAGAGCAGTACTCAGGCTTTCTGTTAAGGTTTGGATCTAGAATACATCCCAGGCGCATGTGTGAAAAAGTTTGATTGACAGCTTGTGGCACCGTGTCTCCTCCGGTAGTTGTCACAGCAGCAGAGAATGAGTGATGACTGTCTTGTCTCATTGCGCCCGCAGCCCTTCTGGTGTTTTCTTCACCTTCCGAAAAACAATGTTTTTGCACTCAAATCCTTGACTTCAAATTGGAATCTGAATGGAAGGAAACCAGAGACTTGCCTCTGTTTAGCCTAAGAATTAATATTTTATTACCAACTCCCTCAGACAGTTCGATATTCATGTACAGTCCAACTGCTGTGGCCACATTGGTGGAACCAAGAGAAGACCCCACGTGTTGTTTTCCCTAAGGAAGAGAGAGCCAGATGTGAGGAATGAGCCAGGAGTTACCCACAGTCTAGACAAATCAGTTCACGGGACCCCTTTTCCTTTATCTGAAAACAGTGGAGTCCAATTATGCTGCTCTCCCAGGGTCATGAGTCATCGGGAAGGAAAGGCAACCAGGGGGTGACTGCGCCAGATGTTGGAGCTCTGCCCAGGGAGCACAGAGCTGTGCTCTCCACTTAAAACCAAGAGTGGTGAGGCTCTGTGGGGGAAAGCCTTGTGTCAGGAGGGAGACAGCTGCTGTCCTCTCTCCCACTCTACTTCCTGAGCTATCCTTTATGGCTTTTCCTCACCTCATTTTAGCCCACCCCACCCCCATTATCCTATATCACACACACACACACACACACTGGCCTTTCAACACTCAGCATTCCAAGGCCTGTTAGCATGGTGAATGAGCACTATAAGGCACAGTCATGGCTCTGGAAGTATATTCTGTGGTGGGGAGGTCAGTCCTGCAGCCTGAGCCTTCTGCGGCACACCCTCCCCCTTCAGGGGCAGGGAATGCTCATGACCTCCACCATCAGGTTGCCAGGGATCCCCCAGAGCTGCACATGCTCTGGGCAAAGTGTCAGAAAAACCAGTCTGTGGTTCTTCAGCCCTGTCACAGATTGGCCTGACCCTTTAAGAAAAAATACCATTTTAAAAATTCCATCCTATTGGCTGAGCTGCCTAGCAGAAATAAACTACAGGAAAGTGAGGGAAATCGTTTGTCACAACCGCGATTTGTAAGGAAGTCTCTTCTCAGGTGGAACAATATGCAGGACAAATACCATTTAAGTTCTAGAAATGATTTCATTCTGGGTATAGACCTGAAGATGGCATACAGAATAGACAGGTCTGTAAAGGAAATATTAATATCTGTGACAGTTTTAATAAAGAGCATGGGCAATTCTCAGAGATGCAATACCAGAATGGCTTAGGCAGAGGTCTCACCTCACGTGGCTCCCCTGCTTCTGCCTCTAGCTCCTTTATTTATTCAAAACTCCCTCTTACCCTAACACAGGCCTTAATTATACAAACAATAGAACCTAACATCCCTCAGGGTCTGCCAGGGTCGCCTATCCTGGCGGGTGTCCAAGCTGAGGAAAACCAGAGTCTCCTCCGGTTTTCTGGCTGCATAACCTGTAAGGGCCATGAGGATCCTTCATCCGCACTAACATAAACAAATGGCCTGCTTATGCGGAGATCTTACGGGGCTAGTTCATTGCTTTTAGCACAGAGGTGTGAACAGGTGCAAGAAGCAAGTCTTTTACAGAGTGAAGCAAGCTGCAAAGAATAGGAAGCGCCCTCCCCGCTCCACAGCACAGAAAGCAGTCCACAGGAGCATCAGTCCATAAAGACAGAGTATATAACTCTACAATATCTAATAAATATCCCACTACACAGATCTTATTTTTTAATTGCATTTGTTTATTTTGGAGGTCAGAAGACATCTCTCCAGAGTTAATTCTGACCTCCTACCACATGGGTCCCTGGAATCATTCTTGGGTCCTCAGGTTTGACTGGAAGTACCTTGAGCTGATGAGCCATCTCGTGGATTTAGCTTTATTTATTTATTTTTTTAAAGATTTCTGGTCTCCAAATTCCTGAGCCAGGTGGGAAACACAGCCACGTGCTGGGAGCATCACCCAGAGTCCACCAGCTGGAACTAAATCAGAGCTATCAATCAGAGGAAGCCACAGGTCAGAGTTAAGGAGCAGAAAGGAGCCTCTTTGATGTGCAAGTTTTCAAGATGGTCACCTTGCAGCTGACTCGTCTTTTGATTTGAACCATGTTAAAAGAAAAAGTTTCAAACTTTCTATAAACTTTAGACCAGCAGCAACTTACTTCTACCGTGGGCAGAGAACCCACCCCCTTCAGTCAACTTGACTTTACCTCAGCCTGGAAACCTATCGCTGCTCCCTGGCCACCCTTGCAGAATCCAGTGCTTCTGGCAGAGATAGGGCAAGAAGAAAATGATCTCGTATGTATACTAGTAGAATGAATTCCTCTTACGTTTGTCTATCGTTTGCGTTTACACAAGGACAGACATGGATTCTCCTAGAGGCAGACCTTAAGATTTAAGTCCAAATAAAGTGAAGTCTCAACATCTATCAGGGACCAGCTCAAGGGCACCTGTGTCAGATGCCCAAATTCCAGATGCTTGGGTCCTCAAGTCCTCTGATAAAATGGCACAGTATTTGCGTGTAATCTATTTTCTTACACAATAAACATCCCCCCTGGATAGTTTTTCTTTTAGTTTTTTAAATTATATTAGTGACCGTGTGTATGTTGCAAGTCACGCATGCCATGGCACACGTACAGAGGTCAGATGACAACTCGCAGGAGTTGTCCTGACCTAACCCCATGTGGGTCCTGGGGCTCCAACTCTACATTCAGCAGGCTTGTCGACCAGCACCTTTACCCACCACACACACCCCACTACAAATTATCTCTAGATGATGTCTAACACATGATACAATATAAACGTCATGTAAATAGTTATTATCCTGTATTGTTTAGGGGAAAACAACAAGAAAAAGAATCTGTTCGTGTTCAGTACAGGCAATTGTCTTCCCAGATACACTTGATCCTCGGCTGATTGAATCCATGGATACGGAGCCCTCGGATGCAGAGGGCTGACTGCGGTTTGCTTGGGCGGGAAATGAAACAGGGAAGGGATCACTGTCAATACAGGGTCACTAACTCATTTACAGCCATGGGCTGTTCCGGAGTAGTCTCATGAGAGAATCTTAGGACTCATGGCGGAGGGGGAGCCCCAGCCCAAGCTGAGTGTCAAGTGCCTTTAACTTGCTTAATTTTTTTATGTGTGAGGGCAGACACAAAACACAAACAAAAAAAAAAACCAAAATAAAAAAAGATAACATCCTGAGAGCTTTTAGGGTAAAATCTTGGACTCTAGCAACCCCAGTAAGCTAGGCTGGGCTCAGCCACCCATCCTCAGCATACCAACGAGAAAGAAGAGGATAGTGAAGAGTGGACAGGAGATTTATTTGGTGTGGCTACATTGGGGAGAGGAACAAATAAGAGGCCAGGTGACCTCAAATCCATCCTGACAGAAGGTTTAGGTTGGAATAGGAGGCAAGGGGTACTCATAAACACGCATTCCTGGTAGAGGCATGGTCCTCCTCATCGCCCACTCAGCTCTGGTCCCCCCCCCCGCAAAGGTATTGTCAGAACTGTGTTAAAGGCCTTCCTGAGGCGGTCAGGCTCCCTCTCTGGCTGGCACCAGCGCCCTAGCTTTTTCCTTCCTTCAGCATGACATCCCTGGAGAAAATTTAATTGTTTAGGACTCATTCCTTTCAATAGTCTGACTGTGTCCTTTTTAAAAAAATGTCTTCCCTGTGACAGGGATGTATTGAGAGATGTCTGTAGGTGGGGAGAAGTGGGAGGAGGGAGCTAAGGGTGGATATGATCAATGTGTGAAATTGTCAAACAACAAATAAAAAAAGAGAGGAAAAAAAATGAACTATCTCCCCACCTAAGCCAGGACTGTAGCTCAGCGTATTGTGTCCTTGCTTAGCATATGTGAGGTCCCGAATTCAGTCCCCAGCACTGCATACACTAGGTGCGGTAGAGGCAGGGGGAGCAGGAGTCTGAGGTCATCCTTGACCAGATAGTAAGCTCAAGGCCAGCTTGGGCAATATGAGACCCTGTCAAAAAACAAACAAACAAACAAAAAACACGAAAACAGTGTGACAAAAGATGGGATTGGGACTATCTGAATGTCTGGGCCAGGGGGTTTACTTCCAAATGGCTCAACCATGTGGGTTTTGACTGTTGGCACGAGATCCTAAGCTCCTTGCTCTGTGGTCCTCTCCATAATGTAACAGGCCCCCATGACACCATGTTGGAGGCACCAGTCTGACCTTAGAACCCAGCATGTAGGTCCCAACACCTGTTAAAAGCGGAAACAAATACCTAATCCATCAAAGACCTAGTCCATAGTACCAGGATCGAGAAAAGTCCATAAATGTACTAACCTTGCTTTTTGGTGTCTGGAGTTTCACTTCTCCCTATTTCTCCTTAACTGAAGTATGTCAACTAGGATGTGTTTTTTTATGCATTAAAAAAAAGAAAAATGGTGAGGCTCGAGCTGCATGATTTGGGCAAGTTCTCCACGAAGCCTCTGGCCAGCAATACAAACTTTCTATTTAGCTTTAAGAGTGTCTCTGTGTGTTCTCTGGTGAAATTACCTCGCAACAATAGAGTACCTTAATATGGTAGCTGGTATTTTCCAGAATAAGAGATCCAACCAAAAGAGCAAGAGAGAAGCCATGGTGTCTTTTATGAGCTAACCTCAGAAATCTCTCCCCATCATGTTCTCAATATTCTATCAGTCACTCGGCTCAACGCTGTTCACTATGGGAGAGAAATCCACAAGGGTAGAGAGATCAGGAAGTGAGACCGTTAGAATCCATCTCAGGAACTGGCTACCACATATTTGAAATGACACCAACCTTCTAACTGAGGTTGGAGAATGCTTGCAGAGGTATCCTAGCTTCTCTCCTGTTGTGATAAAATACCCTGACAAAAAGGACTCCGGGGAAGGTCTGGAAAGGTGACTTGGTAGTTAGGAGCACCTGCTGCTGTTGCAGAGGACCCGAGTTCAGTTCCCAGTACCCATGTGAGACAGCTCACAACAGTCTACAACTCCAGATCCAGGGGATTCAACACCTCTTCTGGCTTCTGTGAGCAACCCTACACATTGGTATGCGCATGCATGGGCGCACACACACACACACACACACACACAAATAAACAAATCACTTAGGAGAGAAAGGGTTTACTTTAGCTCACAACTCCAGGTTACCATCTATCAGAGCAAGGAAAATACAGTAGCAAGAGCTCTGCAGAACTGGTCACATTATATCTATAGTCAAAAGTAGAGAGGGATGAATTCGTGCAATCATGCTGGTGCTCAGACTGCTTCCTCCACTCTTATACAATTCACGATCCCCTACCTAGGGAATAGTGCCACCCACAGTGAGCAGGTCTTTTTAGCTCAGTTAATATACTCAGGACAATCTCCTACAAGTAAGCTGGCTAATTACCTTCCCAGGTGATTGTAGATCATGCCAAGTTGATTAATAAAACTAATCATCATATAAGGAAAGGGACATGGCAGAGGGAGACTGATTCTCAAGGAAATGGAGTGCTTGTGACTATTATTATTGTTACTGACTTTTCTTCTCGGCAGGACTCAAAGTCCTTCAAAGGCAGGATTAGTAACTAGCATACACTCAAGGCACTCAGTAAATGTTGGTTAATTATTCATGAACCTACCCAAAGAGGCCATAGTGGTGCATAAGAATGGAAATGCATCCTTGTGAGGGGATGTTGAAGTTGAATTGAAGTTTCAAATAAATGGGAAGCCAGCCGCTCCTTAGACTCTACCTCAAGGCCTGCTCATTTACTTCCCACAGTGCCTCAAGCTCCTCCCAATCAGTATCAACCATCTCAGGATTTCAGATTACTTTCTTCATCTATAAACATTTCTTAGCTTTCAGGAGAAATCCAGACTCCTGAGGATAAGAAACGTATTTTAGCTGGGTGGCGGCACACGCCTTTAAGCCCAGCACTCGGGAGGCAGAGGCAGGCAGATCTCTCTGAGTTCGAGGCCAGCCTGGTCTACAGAGTGAGTTCCAGGACAGCCAGAGTTACAGCAGAGAAACCCTGTCTCAAAAAACCAAAAATAAATAAATAAAATAAAAATAAAAATTTTTAAATGGGGGAAGGGTAGTACTTACCTAGATGATCGTATCTGTGCTCAGTTATGACTATTCATATAAAGCGTTTAACCCGGGCCCCACGAAATTACAAGCAGTCAATAAATCTTGGCTATAGAAGTAGATTTACTATGAATCTAAAGAAACTTAAACTTCAGGACCCATGCAGGTTAGTTTTAACTGTCAACTTGACACGAGGGAACCTGAAATCACCTGGGAAGGGTCTTATTGAGGAATTATCTAGATCAGGTTGGCCTAGAGAAGCAGTTCTCAACCTGTGGGTCGTGACCCCTTTGGGGGTCAAACAACCCTTTCACAGGGGTCGCCTAAGATCATCTGCATATCAGATATTTACATTACCACTCATAACAGCAAAATTACAGTTTTGAAATAGCAATGAAAATAATCTTATGGCTGGGTATCACTACAACATGAGGAACTATACTGAAGTGTTGCAGCATTAGGAAGGTTGAGAGCCAATGGCCTAGAGGCATGTCTATGGGGGAATTGTCTTGATTCCTAATTGATATAGGAAGACCCAGTCTATTTTGAGTAGCAGCATTTTCTGGGTAGAGGTTCCTGGACAGTATAAGAAAGGGAAAAGCTAGATGGGAGAAAGTAAAGACCTGTGCATTATCTATCTATCTATCTATCTATCTATCTATCTATCTATCTATCTATCTATCAATCATCTATCTATTTATCATCTATCTATCTATCAATCATCTATCTATCTATCTATCTATCTATCATCTATCTATCTATCTATCTATCTACCTATGTATCTGTCTATCTATCCATCCATCCATCTATCTCCACTTCCCATAATGTTTTAAGCTCCCACCTTGATTTCCCTGAAATAAAGGACTATAACTTGTAATTGGAAGCCTAATATTTCTTTTTGTCAGGACATTTGTCTCAGTGACAGAGATAAAACTAGAACAGGCACTTCAGTAAGAAAGTGTCTTCCAGTCAAGGCTTAGGATTAGCAGGGTACTTAAGGGTTTGTACACACTGCCGTTGGTTCTCAGTTTGAGTTCTTCACCACATCTTTCATTGGATAAGTAGAGTCGGAGTAGCTATTTGGGATCTGACTGAGTCGGGAAATTGAAGTGACAATCCCATGAAGTTTTGCTTCGGGGTGTGCAGCCCCTTCCAGCATGGCTGATGGTGGCCATTACCATTGCAGCTCAGAACTAGCCTTGAGGAGAGGAGCTCAACAGGTAGAACACTTTGCCTAGTGTAAAAGAAGCCTTGGGTTTGGTCTCCAGCACCCCATAAACTGAACATGGTAGTCCACGCCAATCGACTTAGCACTTGGAGGTAGAGGCAAAAGGATCAAAAGTTGAAGGTCATATTCAGCTATGTAGCAAATCCAATACCAGTATGGGTTACATGAGACCCTGAATAGAGAGAAGAGTGTTTCAGGATCCGGGGCTGACTTGTCTGTGATGGTGAACATTATGTTTGAAAGTTTAAAATTGCCATGCTTAAGAGAACTATAAAACAAAATGCCTCTAACCTGTAAGCCTTACTTGCCCAACTTCCTGGAATGCTGGGGGCTGTTGTTCATGTAAGATAATAAATCCTGTGCTTTAGCTTCTGTAAACAAGCTTGGTTGCCCCTGATTGCACAGGAAGTGTGCTTGATTACACATAGGCAGGAAATACGTCAGGATATGTGTTTGCCTCTGATTGCATGAAGACAGGAAGCCTTGTGAGTTTTGCCTTAATAAATCCCTGACTAGTGTAATTCGGTTACTTACTCTGAGCATGAGTCTCAGATATGAACCTGGCCAGTAGCCATGATCCTGGCCAGTATTTAATAAAGCCTCTTATTTATCAAAATTTATTCATGGTCAGACTGATGAGCCTCTGAACGACCCCAGTCCCATAACAGTGTCCAGCCTGGAGATCTTTTGTGACATTGCAAGTCACACCCGGGGGTTCAAAATAACAGTAATCATTTGCTTTGCTTGTAACCTCTAGTAGAAGCCTGGGTTTGATAAGTCAGCTTCTAGGTGCTAACTGGTGTCAGCAGGAATACCACACAGGCAAGGGTTAGGGGAGGGTGGAATCATCTGGGAACTCCCCCCCCCTCACACACACACACACACATCTGGTGGTTGATGGAGCTATCAGCTAAGACCTCCGTTGGCTGGCTATGGCCTCTTTATGTAGCCTGGGATTCTTTGCAGCCTAGTGGGTGGGTTCCTGGGACAAATGCTCTCAGAGGACAGAGTAGAAGCTGTAATGTCTTATATTATCTACCCTGGAGGTCATGTGGCATCACCTGCTATGGCATAGATCCTCTTAGTTAAGAGGAAAGAAGACAAACAAGGTCCCACTTCTCAGTTAGAGGAATATCAATGCTCCAGCGTAAGGAGAGTTGTGGGATGGGAGATCTGCTTGTGCCCACAGCGGAAAATATAGTCTGGCAGTGAGTCCTCTGACTGCCAGCTCCTGAGATAACGTCAGGAGTGAAGAGAGACAAAGCTAGAGGTACACAGAGTCTGAAGCCAGTCTGCGGAAAATCTTCCTGTCATTAGATGCGGAAACCACATACCTCGTCAAAATGAAAATTTACTTCTGTCAGGCAGATAGTCTGCAATTAACAATGCCCTATATATTTTGATTTCCTTTCTGACAGGAGCTGTACAAACTGGAATTTATGGGAATGTGTATGTCTGTAGGCACAAAGCTAGAACAGTCCCACCAACACAAGTTGCAGTGTATTTGGTAAATGGTAAGTTTAGTGTATCCCAGGGTTTCGGACTGCATCCCTGTTTATCAGACACAGCTTCCCCTAATGGATGGGAGTCTGGATCCGGAGAGAATTGACACACAAGCTTGCTATCAATGCAGCAAAATGGCCCAAAGAAGCAAGTGCCTCAGTGGCAAAGCCATGCAGGTTCATTGACATGTCAACACATGAATTGTATTTTATTATTCAATCATACAGTACAAGATGTGCACTTCAAGTTCGTGATAATTCTTCCTGCATTTTTAGAGTGACTAGTCATATGACAATCCAAATAGGACAGAAAGGTATCCCAGTAGAGCCCCAAAGATTAAGTTGAAAGATTGACAAACACTTCAAAATGTCGTGCTGTTGTGACCCCCACAATGGAAACTTGTTACCAGAGCCAGCTAGTGACTTTACACCATGATCAATAGTTTTTATGAAAGGAGGTGAAGTACACTAGGGGAAAGATGGAATGACCTTTCCATTGTCTCTATAGAGGATGGTTTTAAAAACTGGTCATCATAGGGGGCTGGAAAGGTGGTTCAGTAGTTAAGAGCACATACTGCTCTTCAAATGACCTGAGTTCTGCTCCTAGAACCCACATCAGCTATGTCACAGCCAACCAACTGCAATCCGTCTCCAGAGTCATCTGACTCCTCTCGTCTGTGGGGGTACCTGCGCTCACACACACAGACACGTACATGCGTGTAGTTAATCATAGCATCATGGCAAGAGAGGACCAAAACAGTACAGTCTCAAGAAGTAGGAAAAAAAGGAATTACAATCATCTCCCTGAGGGCTAATTAATAAAGTACTCTAGAGAGAGGGTTTCGTTTGGTTTTTGTCTTTTTTATTTTTCTTTTTCCTGGATTTTGTGAGGTCTGAGGTCTTTGTGACCGTTTCAACTTCTTGATCGTTTCTGTTCTCACCTAAACGTCCAGATCCACAAGATATCTTTTAAATTATTATTTGTTGGGGCTTGAGAGACGACTCAATGGCTGGGAGCACTTGTCACTCTTTCGGAGGACCTGGGCTCTATTCCTGGCATCCATACCAGGTGGCTCACATCCATCTGTAACTCTAGCTCCAGGGGACCAGACACTTATGGCCTCCGCACGCACCTGCGCACACACTCATACACATAATTTCTAAAATAAATTTCATGTAATTTTTATTCTATTTATTTATTTTATTTTTCTTCTTTCATCCTGACTCCCTCCTCCCCTCTTAATTTTTTTTTAAAAAAATGAAAATAAAAAGACTTAAACTATTATCTGCATGTGCACGTGTGTGTCTGTGTGGGAATGTGCCTGCGTATAGAGGTCAGAGAACAGCTTGCAACAGTGGCTCCCTTCTTCCACCATATGGGTTACATGAATGGAACTCAGTATGTGCATTGATGTGAGGGTGTCAGATCCCACGGAACTGGAGTTATAGACAGTTGTGAGCTGCCCTGTGGGTGATGGGAATTGAACCCCGGGTCCTCCGGAAGAGCAGCCAGTGAGTGCTTTTAAGTGCTGACCCATCTCTCCAGGTCCTGTGTTGTTTTTCTTAAACAGTCCCACAGGGCCTAGAAAGATGGCTCAGCAGTGAAAAGTGTTTGCTGCTCCTCCGAAGGACCCGACTTCAGTTCCCAGCACCCACATCAGGTGGTGGTTCACAACTGTCTGTAAGTTCGACTCCTCTTCTGGTCTCTGAGAATGCCTGCACATACATGTCTCACAAACATAAACACACACACACACACACACACGCAAGTAAGCAAATAAATAAAGCATCTAAATAAGTCTATACAGAGTCTGCTAGCCTTCAGCCTCTCCAGTTAGCCACAGTGGCCTCCCTTTGGCTGTTGGATTTGAACATCCTGATGATAACGGAGATAGTGTAGCTGGCAAATTACAAAGGATGAGGAGACAGATGGGAGATGCTAGTGTCCCAACTCACAAGCATCTTTCTCTTTGTCTTCCTTCATCTTCACAGGCCAGGGCAGAAAAAGCCCTTCTTGGCCTGCTCTGGCAGCCTCTACATTGGCCCACAGGCTGGGGTACTGCAACAACAGGCATATGTTATCTTACTGTGGAAGAGTTCAGGGCTAACATGGTTGTGAGTTTCTTCTAAGGCCTCTCTCCCTGAATTGCACACTGCTGTCTTCTCCCTGTCCTCATGCCCTCTTTTCTCTGTGATGTCTGTGTCCTATCTCCTATTCTTTAAAAAAAAAAAAAAAAAACAGCTGGGTGGTGGTGGCATACGTCTTTAATCCCAGTACTCTAGAGGCAGAGGCAGGCGGATCTCTGTGAGTTCGAGACCAGCCTGGACTCCAGAGTGAGTTCCAGGACAGCCAGAGTTGCAACAGAGAAACCCTGTCTCAACCCCCCCGCTAAAAAAATTACATTTATTTGGGGTGAGGGGCAACAAGTGTACCACAGGACTTGTGTGGAAAGGAAGTCAGGGAAGAACTTGTGGGGAATCTGTTCTCTCCTCCCATCATATGGGTCTTGGGGATGAAACTCAGGTCATCAGGCTTGGCAATAAGGGCTTTTACCTAGTGAGCCACCTTGCTGTCTCCTGCTTTCATGAAGCTGGCAGCCATCGTAGATCCCAACTTACCATTAACAAGCTGATTTCCACTTGATTAGCTCTTTCAAGGCCCCATCTCCAAATACATCTGCTCTTCAGCTTATGTCTGAACAAGGGGAAGATACCATAGGAGGAAATGGCATCAGGGTAGTCAGCCTTCCATGAAGTCCAGATTTGCAGCACAGCCACGCTGAAGTTGCCTGGTCACCATCCTCTTCCTCCCAGGCCCCTGTCAGCTGCCATTGTTGCTGATGCCTGGATTTACCAAGGAGGACTAGACTACTCATTCACTGCCTAGTCTCAAGATCTAAACTCAAGAGCCAACCACACTTTGCAAGCCTCGGAACAGAGCATCAGGTTATCAGGGGCCCTTCTCCTTCAGATTGGCTGGTGTGGGGTTAGCAGGGCTGGCCAGGACAGCCTCCTGGAGGCCATGACGGGAGCCTTGCGGCATGCTTTCCGAGGCACCGGGCAGTGGGAGTCTTTGGCCTCTAGATTATGAAACTTGAAAGAACTGCCCCTGCAGTTCCTCTCCAGGGACCGTTTCTTGTCTAGGGGCAGGCTCTGGGTACCATCTTTAGTGCCATTTTATCTACAGCCCCACCCCTCAGTCTCCGGCTTTGTGTGTTATGTTCATGTGGAGCCAGAGGAAAATGCCTGATGTGTCCCTCTGTGTTACTCTGCCTTGTTCCCTTGACACAGGTCTCTGGCGGAACTGAAGGCTACAGGTTTTAACCAGGCTGGCCAGCAGGAGGCTCCCAGGATCTGCCTGTCTCCACCTCCCAGTGCTGGAATTAAAGGCACATAAAGCCATGCAGGTGTGGGGCTGGATAGTTTTATGTCAACTTGACACAAGCTAGCATCATCTGAGAGGAGGGAACCTCAACTGAGAAAATGCCTCCATAAGATCTGGCTGTAGACAAGCTTGTAGGGCATTTTTTTTGTCTTAATTAGTGATGAATATGGGCTGGCTCAGCCCATTGTAGGTAGTGCTACCGTTGAGCTGGTAGACCTGGGTGCTATAAGAAAGCAGGCTGAGCAAGCCATGAAGAGCAAGCCAGTAAGCAGCACTCCTCTGTGGCCTCTGTATCAGCTCCTGCCTCCAGGTTCTGCCTCCTCTTTGAGTTCCTGTCCTGACTTCCCTCAATGATGGCCTGTTACCTGGAAGTGTAAGATGAAAAGACCCTTTTCTTCCCAGGTTCCCTTTGATCGTGGAGTTTTATCACAACAATAGAAATCCTAACTAAGTAAGGTAGACCCTCATGCGGGCATAGCACACTCTCTTACCCACTGAGACATCTCCCTAGCCCCCTTTTCTCCTTTTATATTCTTCACCTATTCTTCCATTCTGTCACTTGTAATGCCAATGGAGGGGGGTGCTGGAGATCTAGCTGCCGTCTTTTATTAGAAGACAATGATTGCATCCTAGGGATGACAGAGCAATGGATGAATCGCTGATTCCTATGACTTTGTGGAGAAGAGCTATCGACCATCAGACTCTTGACGGGGAAGAAAAACAAACTTTTGTTGAAGCCACAGCTAAGTGAAACGCATCCCTACTCTGAGGGTCTTTTGGGTTCTCTGAGCATCCGTAGATACACTTCATGTAGGCAATGAGAATCATGAGGCAGACTTCGCAGATCTCACACTGCCTGGGCAGGGAGATGGCAGGATGTTTGTGACAACACTGGGAAGGCCGTTCAGTATGACACACACACACACACACACACACACACACACACACACACACACACACAAAAAAACAACAAAAAAAAAAGTCAGAAATTTGAGGAAGGGGAAGATGAAGGTGGGGTGAAGTGGAGGAAGGAGAGTTCCACAAAGGAATCATAAATGCCCTCTTTCTTTGTGCAGTAACTCCCTTAAGGTTCTGTGTTTCCTGTTTCTATAAGTCTTCATCTCTGATCTGATCCTTGGTGGTAGAGAGAGAGAAGCTTACACGACAGCATTTCTAAGTCCTTGGGAGCCTTCCTGTCCCTGATTACATGTGTCTGCATAGTGAGTTCCAGTCGTGCCAGGGCTATACAATGAGACCCTGTCTGAAAAGCACAACAAACTCTCCCAGTTGTGCCTGGTACAATTTCACCTGAGCCTTGAAGTGTCCCCCCACATACTTCCAGGCTCCCTGGCATCTCATGGGCTTGAAGAGCTTCCAGCCATGGACTGACAGACAGTCCTCTGACAGCTGCAGACTAGCCTTGAACACTCCTGGGAGTCTGGAAACCGGTGGGATCCCAGGTGGAATGTGAAAGTTGACAGTCTGAGAGGAAGCCCAGAGAAGCTATCCAGACCTGCTGCTTCACCTTGTTCTGCTTTTCATCCATTCGAGAGATTGGAGCCTGTGACAGGCTCCAACTCCTCTAAGTCCTGAGCAAGGCAGGGCTTTGCCCTGCCTACATGCACTGCCAGTACTCCCTTGAGGCAGGGGGATCATGACTTCAAAGTTAACTCGAGGTACATGGTGAGTTCAAGGTTAGCCTGAGCTGCAGAGTGAGCCCTCTCTCTATAACTAACTGAATAAATAAATAAATTTGGAACAGGTGACCTTTTCTGCAACAGGCGATGAAGTCACTTAGATAAACAAACCTAGAGAGAAGAGGGCTAAAACCGGAAGCAGAGGAAGCCACTAGAGCACTTGTGAGCTTCCGGGGAGGATATTAGATTCCAGTCAAGGAATCAAGAGCAACAGAAGCCAGGCCAGGGATGGGAGCTCAAAAACCCCAAAATGCTTCTCTGTGATTAAATTCCTGCCTGGTCGACTGGTGACTTGACCCAAAGACAAGGAAGATGGGTCTTGCCTCATTCTGTGGCCAGGGGCTGGAGGGGCTAGCTGATCAGTTCTATTCACCAAATACTGTGACCCTCCAAATCCTGACCCACTTTCAGATCCCTTGAGCTCTTGGGCAGCAGCCACGAGGACCAGCTGCTCTGGTCACACTGCTGGAAGGGCAATACAGGCAGAACAGATCCAGCCACTGTCCTGCTCTAATCCCCTCGACACTGGCTGCATTGATCGTTGCAGAGCATGCACCTGCAATCCGCCTCCTCATCCCAAGGGTTTACTTTACCAAGGGAGGCAGGCAGGCAGTCAGCACCAGGAGCCACTTCTCCCAGAAGCGGGCTTCAGTGATGACAAACTGAAGCCAGTGAAGCAGTAAAACCCCTCCTTTACCCCTCCGTGGAACAGTTCTGAGAGACCAGAGCCTGGAAGGGCTTGGGGGTGAGTCCCAGCAGCACTTAAAACCTGCTCTCTGGACACCAGACGGTGGTGGGGCACACCTTTAATCCCAGGCAGAGGCAGGCAATCTCTGAGTTGGAGGCCAGCCTGGTCTACAGAGGGGGTTCCAGTACAGCCAGGACTACACAGAGAAACCCTGTCTTCAAAACCAAACAACACAACAACAACAAAAACCTGCTGTCTTGCCAGGCAGTGGTGGCTCACACCTTTAATCCCAACACTCAGGAGACAGAGGCAGGTAGATCTCTGTGAGTTCGAGGCCAGTCTGGTCTACACAGTGAGTTCCAGGACAGACAGAGTTACAACAGACAAACCCTATCTCAAGAAACAAAACAAAACAAAACAAAAAAAAAGCCCTGCTGTCTCCGTCCAGTACCAAAGAGACCCACAAAAGAACTCTTCTACAGCCTATGTCCTTCCAAATTCACATGCTGGTGCTCCAAGGTGACAGCTCTGCAAGCTGGGGACTTTGGGAAGTCATCAGATGACATGGGATGGAACCCACATACTTGAGTGACGCTAGTACCTTTACAAAAGAGGCTCCAGAGAGCTCCCTTGCTCCTTCTGCTGCGTGTGGACACCAAGAAAAGGTGCCACCTATGAACTAGAGTACTGACCCTCACTGGACACCTTGCTCTTGAACTGTAAGAGAAAGAAAGTGTTTTTTTTTTTCTCTTCTTTCTAAGTGTAGTGATTTGAATGAGATGTCCCCCACAGTGGGTAATTGAATACTTGGTCCCCAGTTGGTGGAGCTGTTTGGGGAGGCTTAGAAGAGTGTCCTTGTCGGAGGAAGTGTGTCAATGGGGTGGGCTTGGAGAGTAAAAAGCCTGAGCTGCCTACCACTAGTTGGTCTCTGTTTCCTGCTTGCGGTTTAAGATGTGAGCCCTCGGCCTCGGTTCCTGCTGCTGTCCTTTTACTCTGCCATCGAGAGCTCTGACCCTGTGGGACTCTAAGCCCACATAAGCTCAACTCTTCTCTAACCTACCTTGGTCATGGTGCCTTAATCACAGGACTAGAAAAATAACTAGTACCATAAGCATCCAGATTATGGAATTTTATTATAGCAAGCCCTACCCCCCAGTAGTCTCTGAGTTTCCAGAAGGCAAGCCCTAACTGCCACTCCAGTGTCATTCCTGACCCAAGGAATCGCACACAATACGCAGAACTTGAAGGTGATTCCAGACACTCTCCCTAAGCACCAAACTGTTACCTCTCATGGTTACCCTCCCCTACCATAGCTGTACTTATTCATTCATATATCCTATGCATTCATAAATTCACATAAATATGCTGGGTGACTACTATATACAAGGCATGAGCCCCCCAACCCCCAGCGGGTCTAGCTGTCCTTTCTGTCTTCAGTCATCTCTTTGGACTGCACATTCTTTCTTGGTCTATTGATAACTGACCATTATGTTCATGCTCAGAGTTCATTCTCTACACTCTCTATAGATCTCAGCCAATAGCAAGTTGTACACAGGACAATGGTCCTATAAGGTTATATATCTCCTGGTGACACCATTAGCATCTTAGTTTGTGTAAGTACACTCTACGATGTTCACACAATAAAATCACCTAATGATGCATTCTCAGAAGTGTCCCTGTTTTTAATTGATGCATGACTGCATTTGCATTTTAAATGAGGCTATTGGAGGTAGAAAATTTTCTCCAAAGAAATGACTTTCTAGTGAGTAGACCAGGATAGCTGCCGACATTTTGAAATAGGGTGAAGACGCCCTAAACTCTGGCCTCTTAACTGGAATGGTCTGCTGTGCCTGGACTAGGGGTATAGCACTTAGACTCTCAACCCTAGCCAGAACCAAACCTCTGTCCTTATAAAAACTCATATGCAAAGACACACACTAAGCATAAATACTCCCTTGGGCCCACTGTGCATGCCCAAACTTGGTTTCTTTCCTTCCTTCACCGCTGCCAGCCACCTGTCCAGCACCTGCACTGTAAATGGAGATGCTGTGTGATTGACAGGCCAGCCCACAGCTTATATTTGGTTGGAATCTGAGATACCATTACCATGGCGACCACAGTCCCTGGCAGCTCTGTAATCTTCCATGCTCTGGGGAGTTGAGTGCTGGACCTGAGAGACCTTCCTTCTGGAAGCCACTCCTCCCTTCAGGAGAGCCTTTTAATTTCTCCCTGGGGCCTTGCTGCTTTGGAGCAAGTTGACTTCACACCTCTCTCTGCTAATGGGGAGGGAGGTTTTAGGGCGAGTTGTTATGCTTTAATCAGGCTCTCCATCCCCTGTAACCTCGGAGCTGCTCTCCTGGGGCGTCTGATGCCTTGTCTACAAAAGACAGTAACAAATCTATGCCTTCTCCACACACAACCCCAGTCTGGAGCTGTGCTCACTGGGGTGCATTGCTCAGCTCTCCCTGCTGTGTGATGAATATTTGTACTTCTCAAAATTCTTATGTTAACAGTTTAAATCCCGAGGCAATGGTATCAGGAAATGGGACCTTTGGTATTGGTGGTGCTGGGAGGTGATCAGGTCATGAGGGTGGAGTTCTCATGAATGGATTAGTGTCCTTATAAGAGACTCGCTAGAGAGCTCTTTTGCCTCTTTTCAGTGTGTGTTTGTGTGTGTGTGTGCGTGTGCACGCACACTCACACATGTGTTTGTATGTGAGACTGTGGGAGGTCAGAGGTTAACATTTGGGTATCTTCCTCGATGCTCCCCACCTTATGTATTGAGGCAGAGTCTCTTCCTTGCACCTGGAGCTCACTGATTTGGCCAAATCTAGCCAGCCTGCTTGCCGGGGTCTTCTATCTCTGTCTCCCAGATGCTGGGATTACAGGCAGGCCACCATGCCCACCTGGCATTTCCATGGTTGCTGGAGAGTCAAACTCGGGTCCTCATTCTCATGCTTCAAGCACTTTCCCCACTGAGCCATCTCCCCAGCCTCTCCTTAGCCCCTTCCGGTATATCAGGACACAGTGAGAAGACAGCCATTTATCTTTCTTTATCTTCACCAGGAAGTGAGCCCTGACCAGACACTCAATATGTCAGCCCTTTGATCTTGCACTCCCGAGTCTTCAGAGCTATGAGAAAGAAACATCTGTTTTCATCAGCCATACAGATGATGATATTTTTGGGTAACCACATAAACAGGCCAAGAGACATCCTCCCGGTCAAGACCAAGGGACTCTTCATCTTTCCCTTGAGTTTTACCTTAGGAATTGCCCTCAGCCTAAGAAAGCTGGTTCCATCAGACCCATACATATCCCTCCCTGGGGACAGACATCATTTAATGATTGACCTATTGGGGTGCTAAGGGCCAGCCCCTCAGCTCAATCAGGGATATCTCTGAAAAACCACCCTTATTCAGAGGCCCCAAGGGCATCATTCATAGGATACCTCCCATTGTGACTACATCCCAGCTCAGTCCCTCTGCTTCTCCCCAGCCCAGCTGTCGTCCACCCCCCACCCCGGAAGGCCTGGAGTCTGAAGTCCCAGCTGTGAGTTCTCAGCTACCTGAATCTCAGAGCCTGTCCCTAACTCCCACTCCAACCCCAACCCCACATCAGGAGTTCAGCTAGCCCACCCCTTCCCTGGACAGATGAGTATGAGATTGAACCCATAGAGCGAGACTCTGGGCATTGAGTAGAACACATGTTCCTTGATCTGAGAAGAGGGAAGTGTAACCAAGAGGCTGCTGAGTAATTCTCACAGCATCCATGACAAAGGTGACAGGTTTAAAGAGCCGGACCTCAAAAGTCATTGCCCCATTGCCGGGGCACCCTGGGAACTCTCTTGAGCTGCAACCAATACACCAGTGAGATTCCGTGTGGCCCTTACTCCTAGGTCTCAGGAGTCTCTGATTCACAATTACCATGAGTACCCATGTCCAGGGACAGGGATACCTGGAAGGACCAGTTGTGTCAGCCATACTGTGGGTCAGTGGCTCTCAACCCTACCTGCATATTAAAGCACATAGGAGTTTCGAAAAATCCTGATGTCCATCCCACACTCTCAGGGGAATTCAAACAGAGGTGAATCCTAAGCCTACATTTTCTTTAAACTCACAACCACAAGTTGAAAACCCCTTACCTATGAGGAAAGAGCTGGGAATATACTCCTCAGCTCCTTACAGTATCAGGTAGAGTTTGATCAAGGGAGCAGAATTGCTCTGGCTGGTACAGTTTAAGTGCCTTATTGTAGAATTTCGCTTGACATGATCGTGCTGACCAGTCAAGTCAGCTGTGTAAACAGACTGTACAAGGTCTGCTGGGGAGTGGGCGGACAGAACGCAGCAGGGACAGTTGAGTTGAGGTAAAAGATAAGTGTTGAAGTTATTTACCCATCACTATGTAACAAAATATCCCCTAAATTCTACAACTTTACAAAAAAAAAAAAAAAAGAACATTATTATCTCATGTAGTAGTAACTGAAGGTCGAGAACCTATGAGCAGCTCGGCTGGATAGTTCTGCTTCCAGGACTGCCTTGTGAGGCTACAATCAAAAAATCAACTTGGGTCTGGGGCCATCCAAAGGTTTGTCTGGGACTGGAGAATCCGCTTCCAAGATGGCCCACTCGCATAGCTGTTAAAGGGAGGCCTTAGTCCTTACTGCCTGTTGGCCAAAGGCTCGGTTGCTCACCACATAGGCTTCTCTACATGACTACTCCTGACATGGAAGCCGGTTTTCCCTTGAATCAAGTGATCTTAGGAGATTTGGGCAGAGAGGAGTAAGGCACAAGCCCAAGACAAAAGCCGAATTATCTTGTATGACCTAATTTGAAAGTGATATCTGTCACTTCAGTTATAATTATATTGATCACCCAAACTGGGTACAATGTGGGAAACTACTCAGGTCTGTAAATATCAAGAAACAGGCAGACACTGGGACTAGAGAGATGATGGCTGAGCAGTTACTGGCCAAGGACCTGGCTTCAATTCCCAGAACCCAGCTCACAACTGTCTGTAACTTTAATTCTAGGGGACCTAGCACACTCTTGGGCCTCCAGAGACGCCAGGCACACATGTGGTGCAGACGTACATGCAGGCAAACACTCATACACACAGACTTTTTTTTAAATAAGTAAGTCTTTAAAAAGAAAAGAAATGGGGATCATACGCAGGGGCAGATCTTCGAGGCTGCCTATCAAAAACATGTGGATGTGTGCAAAGACAAATGGAACCTTCTTAACAGCTGGAACCCACATTTCACTTCCTCCAACCTCTATGGTGAAGTAACGTGCTGGAGAAGCTGATGTCCTTAGCCAGGACTCTGCCAGCATCTGTGTCATGATCTGGAGGCTGAAGTGTGAAAGTAGGGCTGATTCACCTTTGCAATTCACCAGCAAATGTCTCCTGTAACCATCCCTAACGCTGAGCTATGCAGAGAGGAGGATCCTGGGAAATGTAGTTTCAGCTTGTAGAGCTGGCTGTACAGGAAAAGTACCACAGGCTGGCTAAGAAAAGTGATTCTCATGGGTTTTTCTGCTCCTTCTTGAACTGGAGTGAGGAGCAAAGACAGTCATGGGTGAGTCCGAGCCCGACGAGAAACTCAGACTTTTCTGAACCTTGGGGAAAGCCCTTCCAATTCCCTTTTTAGGCCGACAATCAACCCACGCTGATTTAAACTTCTTTATTCTCTAGGAGGCAGAGAGGGAGAGAAAGAAGGGAGATGGGTGCTTTGAAGACTGATTTCCCAGCGTAGAAGATAGTTTCTGTCCACTTCACAACAGACAGCCAGATGAAAAACAGACACTCCTTAGTGAAAATGAGATCTAGAGAGGCGTGCTGATGCGGTGCTGATGGGCATTTGACAAGGCCAGATGAATGCAAACGGAGACTGCTGGGAAAGAGGTGTGAAGGAGCTAATTGTACGCGGGCACCAAATTCTGTTTCACTTTCTTCTTTCTGGGGTCACAAAAAGACTACATTCCTGGTCTCCTTTGAAGTTAGACTGGGGTAGTGTGATTGGGTTCTGGCCACGGAGATGTAGTTGGAAGTAACGTCAGTCACGTGTCCTAAGCCTCGCCATTGAAAACAATCTCCCCATTCAATACTGTCCCCTTCAACCACAATCACATGAGGCATAGACGGAGATGCTAAGACAGAAGCATTTGCAACCACAGATTTCTTACGTGGCTGACAGCCGTCCCTGGGAATAGCTCGACCCACACCAGACTTCGTCGGAGGGACATATATGCCTGTTGGCTCAGGCCACTGAGAGTCAGGGGCTCTTTGTTTCTGCAGCACAAGCTGTCTTATCCTGACTACTACAGAAACTGGTGCCAGAAACGAGTCTCACTGAAATATAAGTGTAAATGATAGTGTCAGGCAATGAGGAAGATCCTAGCAGAGATCCATGGTCCGCAGTCTGTTGCAGTGATGAAAAACACTCTGACCAAAAGCAACCTGGGGGAGAAAAGGGTTTAATTGGCTTACAACTCCAGGTTACAGCCCATCATTTTGGGGAAGTCAAGGCAAGAACTCAAGTAGCTAGTCACATCACATCCACACTCAAGAGCAGATAGGATACACGGGTCCTTCTTTGAGGCATAGCCCCTCGTTACCTTGTTCTACTCATAGAGTCCGTGGCCGAGCCCATAAACCCACTCACGGTGGCCTGAGTTGTCTTACATCAGTTAATTACCATCAAGACCATCAGTCACCCAGGGACATGTTCCAAGGCCAAGCTGATCTAGATCATTCCGCAGCTGAGGCTCTCTTCCCAGGTGATTCCAACCAAGAACTAAAGAGGCGCGTGAGGTAACGAATATTCTGTCAAACTTGCACTTGCAAATAGGGACAGAGAAAAACTTCTGCATGGCAAAAAAGACTCAAGGCAAAAATGAGGCTGAGCGGATCTCTGTGAGTTCGAGGCCAACCTGGTCTACAGAATGAGTTCCAGGACAGCCAGAGTTACAACAGGGAAACCCTGTCTTGGGGTGGAGGTTGGGGGGAGGCTGAAGGTATGTCTCCCCTCCCCCACCATGCCCATAAATCTTAAAAATGACTGCCATTAAATGCAGAAAGCGAGGTACAGGGGTGAAAAAGTAAAAGAAATACAGCGTATATGAAGAGTGTGTCTTGGGGCTAGAAAGACAACTCATTGGTTAGGAGTGCTTACTGCTTTCATAGGAAACTTGGGTTTGGTTCCCAACACACACAACCAACCACCTGCACCTCCAGTCCCAGGGAATCCAGTGCCTTTTTCTGGCCTCAGAAGGCACCTGCGTGCGTGTGGTACACGTAAACTCGAGCACACGTGCATACCCACATACATTTCAAAGCATATCTTGTGCTTTGACTATGACCACTGAAGTGACCAGAAGCCAACATTTGAGGGGCCCAACGCATTTTTAAGGGACCTCCAAACAAGCAAAGCCTTTCTTGAGTTAGATATGGATATAAAACAATCCCTGGGCTCCCACCATGAACAGGATACTGGCTGAAAATGTTTCGTGATCCCTCTAGGAGGGGTTTCCTTGGGACCTATTTAGATATGGCAAAGGAAGATGGTAGAAGGAAAAGAACCAACAAGAAGAAAACTTAGGGCCTGATAAGAAACTTCCTTCATCTCCAGATAAGAGGCCTTCACATTAGCATTGGAGAAGTACTATAGACTGCTTATTGCACCTGCCATCTTTCCTTTTTCAGAAACAGGCTACTGATAATTTGTGTTATTTGGCTGAGTTTGGCGGCTGGAAAGAGAACGTCTCCCATCGGCTCACGTGTGTGAACACTTGGTTTCCCTTTGGTGGTACTGTGTGGGGAGGTAACGGGACTTTTAGGAAATAGGGTGTTGGCAGAGGAAGTGTGTCACTGCGAGTAGTCCTTGAGAGTTTATAGCTTTGCTCCAATGTAAGTTCAGTGTTTTTGCGTACTGCGTGTAGATAAATATGTGATCTCCCAGCCCCCACTCCTGCTGCCTTGCCTTCTCTGCCATTTTTTGTATCTTAGCCCCTGGAACCGTCAGCCAAAATAAATTTACTTCCTTAATTGGTTGTGGTCATGATATTTTATAACAGCGACAGAAAAGGACCTAAATACACTTGAGAATCAGTTGCTCTAAGACAGTGGTTCTCAACCTTCTTAATGCTGCGACCCTTTAATACAGTTCCTCATGTTATGGTGACCCCCCCCCAACCATAAAATTATTTCTGTTGCTACTTCTCAGGGACTGAACCTCTGACACCAAGCAACAAAAGGAGTCTCCTTCCTCCTTTAAATGCTTTCTCTGGGTGGGTGGGTGTGGGAGTTGATCTCAGAACAATGAAACTGACTAGCACAGAAGGCCAGTCTGGATTCAAAGGCAGGTGCTATGGTTTGGACCTGGACGGCCTTCAAGCTCCCATGTGTTAAGGGTTTGGTTCCTGCTTGATGGTATTAGGAAGTCGTAGAACCTACTAGAGGTGGGATCAAGTGGGGGCTCTTTGACCATTTAGAATATGTCCTTGAAGAGGATTACGGGACCCCAGTCTCTTCCTGTCTCTCTCAATCCCAACCATGAGGTGAATGGGTTATTCTACCACACACTGTTACAGCCAACATTGGCCCAAAACAATGGGACAAATTGTTCATGAACTGAAACTCCTAATGAGTCAAAATAAACCTTTCTTCTTTGTAAGTTAACTATTTGGGACATTCTTTATAGTAACAGAAAGCTGATCAACACAGGAGGATGATCAGACTCCTCCTCCCAGGGGGTGGAGTGACATGCGTGCCCAGGGAAGGAAGAAATTGCAAAAGTCATATATGGAGACCGTCATGTGCACACATTCTGACTTCGAGGCTGTTTAGGACTTTGTGTTAAACTTCTTGAAAAGGGAGTAAGACTATTGTAGAGAGGAAATAGAAGACTGAATACATATACGTGTGTGTGTGTGTGTGTGTGTGTGTGTGTGTGTGTGTATGTGTGTGTGTGTGTGTTAATCAGAAGACAAGGCTGGCGTTGGCTCAATAGGTAAAGGTGCTTGCTGCCAATCCTGAGAACCTGAGTTCAATCCCTGAGTCCCACATGGTAGAAGAAAAGAACATGCTCTCCCTCAAGTTATCCCCTACCTCCATGTGGGTGTGAGCTAACCCTAGTTGGGCCCTGCCCAGTGGTAAATCCCTGAGGAAAATCTATATTGGTGCTTTAAGTCACAACTGGCTAGATATCTAATACACAGCCAATCACTGATCACAGATTCTATGTTTGTAAATTCACCTGTTTATCTGTAAGGACATATACATACAATAAATGAATGAATGAATGTAATTTTAGAAACAAACTAAAACACAAGGTAGTGGTTTCCTAGCTCCTGGCATTGTGGCAGACTTTCTTCTTCTAAATGTCTCAGCAGTATGTCCCACCTCACGCACTCTTCATATACCAATGTGACCCTGCCGCACACCCTTCAGCAAATAGAGTTAATGTCTCTATTTCTTAAACCTTGACAGACCTCTGTGACCATCTCCACTAATAGTGTAAGCCAGAAGTGACTCTAGGTGATGTCCAAGGTCACAGCAGAAGACAAGATAGCTTCCATATGGCTCTCTGTCTTGAGACCACATGCTTTGAGAGCCCCGAGTCAACATGTTAAAAACTCTGGCTTCCTCAGAAATTCCATGTCAGAGAGACCACACAAAGTGGCCACATTAGAAGTGAAGGCCAGGAGAGCTCTACATACTCCAGTTTCCAGCTGCTTGGGTCTATCCGGGCCAGATGACAGATGTGTGAGCAAGCAAACTGGAAATTTTAACCCCAGCCTCGCAAGTCACAACCATTACTTTCTCTCCTCGCCAAAGGCAGCTCAAGCAAGGAAGGGTTTCTTCTCACTCCTGCTTTGAGGGGATTCGTTTGTCGCAGCGGGGAAGGCATGGTGAAGGAGCATGAGTTGGCTGCTTGTGTCATATCCACAGTCAGGAGGCAGAGAAACAGAACGCCGATGTGCAGGCGGCTGCCCCATCCTTCCTGCCTGTCTTGTGCAGGAGCCCAGGCTGTGGGATGGTGCCACCCATGTTGAGGATAGGTCTTCCCTCCTCAGTTGAACTTCTCTGGAGGCATCCTCACAGACGCACCCAAAGGTATGTTTTCTAGGTGATTCTAAATCCCATCGAGCTGGGGCAGGAGAGATGGCTTAAAGGTTGAGAGTATTCGCTTCTCTTGCCAGAGACCCAGGTTCAGTTCCCAGCGCTCACACAGCAGCTCACAATCAGTTGTAACTTCAGTTCCTGGGAATTTGATGCCCTCTTCTGGTCTCTGAGGGCACCAGGCACACACATGGTGTAAGTACGTCCGTACGTACATGCAAGGAAAACAATCATACACATAAAATAAAAACAAAGAAAATATGAAAGAAAATAATAAAAAAATAAATCCCATGAAGTTGACAGTGAAGATTAGCCATCACAGAGATTCCTCCAATGACGCCAAGTGGAATAGAAGCGTGCTAACTTCCCTGGACACTGTCATCAGGGACGGAGGAAGGGGGGGCGTGAAAGGAGAGAGAGAAAGGGAGGCTTATGTGTAGCTTGGTGGTCTAGTGCTTGCTAACATGTTTGAGGCCCTGGATTCCATCCCAAGAATTGAAAGGAAAAAATAGGGGAGGGGGGGGAGAAAAGGTAGACAACTTAGATTTATTTAACCACTGATTTAAAATGAAAACAACAGGAGGAACTTTTTTGTTCTAAGGGAAGGCCAGAGTTTACACTCTCCATCATTCACTCCAACTGGCATCCCATCTAAAGTCCCAGTCTGGTAAATAAGCTTCACATGTGTGTCTGCTCCTGTAAGGCAGCAGTATAAACCTCCTCGTACACCGGCTCGGTTGAGGATTATGGCCCTCTGCCTGTCTTCCTGTAGATGAAGAGGTTACCAAACACACATGTAAGGAGAAAAGTAACTTTCTGGAACACAAGGAATGAAAAGAGATAATGGTTTGCTTCAGGTCGGAAGAGGAGGTTGGGGATGCAGAACTGAGATAAGAGAGGGTTAGAACACCATCTCTGAAAACCAAGAGACACTGTTAGTAAAAAGGGGATCACAAGAGATTCGGGGATCTCTCTCTCTGGGTCTGGTCTGCTGTGTTTACACTCCAGACCTACAGTCGGGCTGAGCGCACAGCTAAGGGATTATCTCAGAGACAGGCAGAAGGCCAGACATTCCTGCGCTAGGGAGTGGTGGATGATAGGCCAACACGTGCAGAAGGGCTTGTTCGTCTACATTCCAACTGAGTGGCGCCCTTGTGAAACTTCCTGTGTTTTTTTCCCATGGAAAGAACATGGGCTCTGGAGTCAGACAGTCCCTCAGCTGTTACCCACTGTGTTACCTTAAGCAAGTCCTTTAAGCTGTGTGGGTCTCACATACCTAAGTGGAAATCTTAATGTCAGCCCAGAAAGCTCCGGAAGAATTCAAATGAACTCAGAAGCATCTGGCACAAAGCAGGTGGTCTCCCTCCTACCGCCATTCATAACCGAAAAGGGTCTCATGCTGTTTAAAAGATCTTGTGTGCTTATGACTGTGGGAGCCCGAGAAGCTTCCCTCCCAGACCAATGCTTCGTTTTACACCTGCAAAAGTGAAAACAAACTTTATCTGTGTCCTAATCCCTGGAACCTGTGACGCCTTCTATGGACAAGAAAGGACTTTGTAGATGTGATCGAATCGAGGATCATGAGATAGGGGGATTATTCTGAATTACCTGAGTGGCTATGAAATGCTACCACAGGTGTACAGAAAAGAAAAAACAAAGAAAACAATGGGGAATGGCACAGGAGGGAAGGCCTTATGACCCCAGGGACAGAGAATGTAGTGATACAGCTGAAACTGATTGGATAGCAGCCCCTAGGAGGGCAAGACGCAAGGAAAAGATTCCCCCAACACTCCCCCACACACACACACACACACCTCACAGTGCTTCCAAAGGGAGCCTGGCCCTGTGGGTGCCTTCACATCAGTCCTATGAATGGGGAAACTTCTGGCTTCTGGAAGCTGCTGGAGCTCTCAGGTTTGTGGTAATTTGTCACAGTGAACACAGTCCTATGAATGGGGGAACTTCTGGCTTCTGGAAGCTGCTGGAGTTCTCAGGTTTGTGGTAATTTGCCACAGTGAACACAGGACACTAATAAGAGGAGCTGAGTCTGTGGTGCCAAAGAGTGAGTTAAGAAAGAAAAGGCCGGTTCCCAAACCCCACTCTAAAAAGCGAGTCCTCACGGTCCCACAAGCTGGGCTCACTGGAGCTGCTGTCTAAAGGTACTGACTCTAGTCCGTCAGCTTGGCTTCCCCGCAGGAAGTACTAGGCAAGGAAGTGAGTGAAATCAGCATTATTTTTTCCTCCACTTCCGGCACAAAACTCCCCTTATCCAGAAAGACAAGAATAACCTGTACCAATTGTCCAGTGCCCTGGTGTCAAGACCTGAAGGCCATCTGCCGGATCTGGTCTCTGACTGCATAAAGGGTCCCCAGGGAAGGACAGAGCAGCTGCTAGACAAAACATGAACGTGTGTCACCCTACACATGACACCTTCTTCAGCATGGGGTTAACAGCCCTAACTATTTCCCAGGGCTTCCAGAAGAGTTAACAGTGAGGTACATCAACTCCCACGGAAGCACACAACTATATGCAATGACCCACTGACCATTTGGACCTCGAGAAACACGTCCCACTGAACACTAACAGCATGGACAGACTGCATGTGTGTGGGACATGTGTGAAGCTGGCCTGGAACCCTGTCTCATCCTGAGAGCTGTAGGAGTTCGGCTGCTCCTTGCCTTTGCTCCGGCCAGAACCCAGCTATACTGCCTGCTTCTCAGAAGCAAAGGAATGTGGCTTGGTTATGGCTTATCGGTGTTGTAACTGGAGGCATAGAGAGATTTGAGCCCCACATGCAGATGAAAGCTGAGCCAGTCAGTATCTTTGTCTTAATCAATGGTTCCCATTCTTGGGACCAAGGACTCACTCCCTGGCCACACTATAAATGTACCCTAATCCCTGCATTAAAGAGAGATCGCCCCCACCGATGGCCTTTCTCCTGAGTTTCTATACTTGCTGAGTCACAGAGCTCTGACCAAAGGCAGGATGGAAACGCAGTAAGAACCACACCATCCACACTCCGGCAGCTATGGCTGCTATGTTGGGAAGCTGCAGCTAGGGAGGTGCATGCGGGTGAGATTTTTTACAACACAAGTGGGTGCCTGAGAATGAGGTAGAGACTCTAGACCATAGCTTGCCAATTCCACTCTAGGTCAAAACTTTGCAACCTGTAGCCACCAGACCCTCCAGTGTGACATATCCCTGCTGCATGTGACCCGGTTCCCTTTTAGGGATCATTGTGACTGCTATCTCTACCATTCCGTGTCCCTAGCTTTTCCCAAACAACAGAGTACTTAAGCAGAGTAGACCTGAATGTTGTAGACTTCTGTGCCGACGAGACTTTCATTTCAAATGGGAGGGGCAGTCATTCTTCCTACGCATCTGCCAGTTGACAAAGGGAATGATGTTATTTGAGGACCCCCACAGGAAAAAACAAAACAGGAAACAAAGCAAACCAGGAGGGCTAAAGAGATGGCAAAGCAGTTAAGAGCATGGTCCCAGCTCCCACACTGGGCAGCTCACTGTAACTACCTGTAACTCCAGCTCCGGGGGGAGCCAATACCCTCTTCTTCTGATCTCCATGGGTACTTTCATTCATGTGCGAGTGCACACACACACACACACACACACACACACACACACACAATGCTGCTCAGGTTATAAGTGTGAACTAGGCCTCTCACTGATAATATTCAGTCTTCTTGCATGATTTTCCTTCCATGAATAGAGAGACCATTAGCTTACCACTCAACCTACTTCCCTTTCTTTTTAGACATGTGACCAAACTACATTTCCCAGTGTCCCTTGCAGTGCTCATAAGCCCTTTCATGCCACTCTTTGCTCTCTTTCCTCAGCTACCATTTAGAGATCAGACACTAGTGCAATCTTGAAATTAAGTGTCCCATGGTCCCAGTTTGCAAATAATTGTTCCCATTTTAACACTGGAAATCTAGAATCTAGGGAACCCTTTAGTTGGAGACAAACTGGGAAGACTGGTCATCCTGCTTGAAAGGCACCTGTGGAAGATGACAGGATTTTGCCAGCCTGGGTCCCTGAATGACTGCATGGAGAAGAGTATTCTCCACCCTACCCCATCCCTGCCAGTCAGCATTACCTGTTTTGGAGTTCTTGTAAGCAAAAGTAAGCCAGAATTTGCTTTGCTGTGTATTACTTCAACTAGCTTAACTGATGCACCATCTAATATTTTTGGAGAGACTCAAAAATATCGCCTGTTCTATTTTGAGACGACAGACACTGGTTATAAATAGGGAGACTGAATATTATCAAGGAGAGGCCTAGTTCACACTTCTGATCCGAGCATCATTATCAATAGTGTCACTCTTTCACTGTCTGTCTTGCAGTACCTAATGTGCTCATAGAAAACTTGTAGTGTGAATGCACACCTAACTCCCATAAAAAAAAAAAATCCTGTCAATCAACTCCTATTTTAAATGTAATATAAAATGAACTTTTCAGTAATAGTAATCACTTCATGACAAACATTCAAAATTCAGTTTTGAGGATATTGGATTTTCCTCGATGCTAAATATATTGTATGTGTTACTTTCAACTTCCCTGAAGTATAGATTTTTTTAAAAATTATTACATGTGTGTGCCAGGCAGTGTTGGCACACGCCTTTAATCCTAGCACTCGGGAGGCAGAGGCAGGCAGATCTCTGTGAGTTCGAGGCCAGCCTGGTCTACAGAGTGAGTTCCAGGACAGCCGGAGTTACAACAGAGAAACCCTGTCTCAAAAAACCAAAACAAAACAAAACAAAATGCATGCATGTGCATACATGTACATGTGGTGAACAGAGGTCAACGTCCTATGTCTTCCTCAGTCACTCTCCTTATTTCAGGGACCAGGTCTCTCGTTGAACCTGGAGCTCACTGATTGGCTAACTGACTAGTCAGCCAGATCCAGAGATCCTCCCATCTCTGCTTCCCCAGCACTGGGATGACAGGTGTTGCTGCCGCCCCAGATTCCTATGTAGACACTGGGACCAAATTCATGTCCTTGGTGGCAAGTACTTTACTGGCTGAGCTATCTCCCCAGCTCCCTGGAATCCAGATTTCTTATACATTTCCTGTTTTGGGGCACAGTTATTCATCTAGCATTGGTATGATTTAGAAATAAAATGGTCCCAAGGGCGCACTAGTCAAAGGCTTGGTCCCAGATGACAGTGCCGCTGGGATGCTAACCTCACCAATGAGCTCATCCGTAGATGAGCTGGCAGTAGTAACTAGGTCCTGGGGGCATGTCTTTGAAGGGTATGTCTATTCTCCAGACTGTGTTCCTGGCTGCTGGGAGATAGACAGCTTTTCCTCACCACACCCTTCTGCCATGATGTTTCTACTTCACCACATGCCTAAAAGCAGTGGAACCAGCTGTGGACAGAGGCCTCTGGAACCGTAAGCCAAAAATAAACCTTTCCTCTGTGAAGACAATTTTCTTGCGAATTTTTGTCTTAAAGACAAAAGCAGACTAGCACAGACAGTAGTACTTCAGGTCTTTCGTATCCATCAACCAATCAGAAATTAGATCTTCTGTGTGGTCCAATAGACTGTTACTAGAAAGTTAAAATAAACGAGTTATCAAGCCACAAAAGGACACGGACGCCACTTAAATGCAGATTGCCCTCAGCAATATGAAAAGGCTGATCCTTGCGGTTCCCACCAGAGAGCACTGTGAGAAGTGCAAATCTATGAAGACTGCATAGTGAGGGCTGTTAGGTCAATGGGCAGGAGGGATGAACAGACGAATGGAGCACTGGGTCATAGGGCAATGAAACTACCCTGTATGGTACTGTAATGTTTGCGACAACTCCACATAAAGTTCCAGGTAAAAATCAGGGCTATAGCCGTGTGTGTCGGTGCATGCCTTTAATCTCAGAACTTGGGAGACAGAAGCAGTCACATCTTTGTGAGTTCAAAGTCAGCCTGGTCTACAGAGTGAGTTCCAGGACAGCCAGAGTTGTAGCTCTGATGAGATCCTGTCTCAAATTTTAATTATTATAATCATTTGTTTTTAATGATGGAAACATGTGGACGCCCGCCTCGCCTGCAAGGAAGACGCCGCACACAGGATTCTTCTGGTTCACGCTTTATTGAGGACTGTAGCTTGATTGAGTGTTGAGAGCGAAAGACCCTGAATGTGTGAGGCACCCTGCTTATATAGGCAACGTGACCATCAACGATTGGATGCATGTCCAGAACCTCATTAGCATAGGGGGAGGCGGCAAGCAACGTGACCATCAACGATTGGATGCATGTCCAGAACCTCATTAGCATAGGGGGAGGCGGCAAGCAACGTGACCATCAACGATTGGATGCATGTCCAGAACCTCATTAGCATAGGGGGAGGCGGCAAGGATTACTCAACTTGCGCCTGCGCTGTTACTTGTTTACTCCAGAACCGAGCAAGAGGAGCCCGGAAGCAGGAAACCGGCGCCATCTTGTAATGGCATTTCAACTCGGCTCCCAACAGAAACAAAAACATACCTAAAAGCGAAGCTTCTGGAAAAACCACCTGTTCTTCCCTGTATCATTCCGCAAACTTGACCTTGGTCTCCCACCTGGCCTTGTGTTTCAGAGTTGGGTGTCTAAAGACATCCTTGTTGACAACAGTTTCGTCCAAGGGGGCATCCACAGAGGATCTTGTGGACATGGGGGATTGTAGTTACACACTTTCACAAAGGATTTGATCTTTTTAATCTCTTGGCGATTTTCTTCTTGCCCATGGCAGCTGTCACTTTTCAGGGGTAGTGGTCAATTTGACCAGGACACGGCTGTAAGGGCGGTCTGAGGTACCATCATCAATGTTCTTCAGGATGACAGCTTTGCGTCCAGAGTGGCATCCTGCCAGAACCAACACCACTTTTCCGGGTTTTATGAACTCAACCTTTTCCACCATAAGTAGCCGGAACCCAGCAGAAAAGAAAGAAGGACACTTCTGGCTCACATTTTAATTAATTAATTAATTAATTAATTGGGGCCAAAGGTCAACTATGGGCTTCAATAGAAAATAATATGCCAACACTGGTTCATTGACTGTAACAACTACCACATGACTGCAAGGTATGTAGGAGAGGAAGGAGAAACTGGGATGCAGAAAGAAAATACATAGGAACTCCATTTTGTGGGAAGTAGTTTTGTGAACAGAACACTTCCCTGAAAATAATTTTGTAAGAGTAACAACAGTTGCAACAGATGTTGGTTTATTTTCAGTCTTGAGGCTGTTGGTAGCATGCTTGCTTAGAATCCGTGATGCCCTGGGTTTGATCCTCACGACCGCAGAGACCTTGTGTTAAAAAGTCAAATGAAAGGACTAGAGAGATGGCTCAGTGGTTGAGAGCACTGGCTGCTCTTCTAGAGGGCTGGGGTTCAATTCCCAGCACCCACATGGCAGCTCACAGCTGTCTGTAACTCCAGTTCCAGGGGATCCGACACCCTCACACAGATATATGTACAGGCAAAACGCCAATGCCCATAAAATAAAAATAATAAATCATTTTTTAATCAAATTAAGATTAAGGAAATGAGCGCTAACCATTGACCCACTGAAGGCACATAATTCACAGCTGTAGGCCCTGCGGGGCAGATGTAAGACTGTCCAAAGCCCCCACCCCTCCCAGGGTGGACAATGGAGGACAAGTGACCTCCCAGGTTGGATCAGACGGACATGTAGACTGTAAAGGTATCAGGGCAAACAGCCGAAGGAAATGTTCCTGTTGCAGTGGGGACCAGGGTCTGTGTGGAGCAACCTTTTGAAGACCAGCTAACAAAATTTAGGGTTCGGGTCTAAAAACAAAGTGCCCCTCGAAGCCAGAAATCAAGAGGGATCAAGGGAGGGTTAGATTTAGCTGTGGCCACTAGGCTGGGCCTCCCCACAAGCTCCCTCGGGACACTGGCCACAGCCACAGGGGAACCATCTGAGCAGGAGGCTGCTGGGCCGCAGCTGGATGCTGCTTACTACGCAGTTAGTGGAGAACAAACCCAAGCAAATACCTGCAATATTGAGAGCTTTCAGATGCCCATGTTTTATTCATACCCATTAGCATGGGGTCTGCAGGCCCCCGGAGTCTGAAGGAAATGAGAAAATCACAGAATGTCAGCGCTGTAAGAGGCATGGGGAGTGATCTAATCCAGGCCTTCTTTCTGCCAGGAGGAAATTGAGGCCCACGGAGGGAGGCAACCAGAGGCTGCCCACAAACAAAGAGCCAGGTTAAGGCCAGTCACCAGCTTTGGCTTCTCTCCTTCCCTCCCTTCTCCCTCCTTCCCTTTTCTTCCCTCTCTCCGTTCCTTCTTCCTTCTTTTCCTCCCTTCCTCCTTTGTTTCCTCCCTCCTCCTTCCTTCCCACTTTCCCTTCCTTCCTCCATCCTTTCCTCTCTTTCTCCCTTCCTTTTCTCCTCCTTCTCTGCCTTCCTTCTTCCCTCCCTTCCTCCCTTTCTTCTTCGCCCCCCCCCCTCCTGTCTCCCTCTGCCCCTGGCTTCTCATTTGCTTCTTGCCTTCCTCAACTCCTTTCTGAGCCAGCAGCCTACGTCTGAGGCTCCTTGTGGCCTCCAGAGGTGAAGAGACCACACTTCTCTTTTCTCTTGTCTCCGGCCCATACGGAAGGAAGCCTTTAGGATCAAGTGAGGATTTCACAAAGTGGAAGATGAGGGAGGAAAGCTCACAGTGAATGGGGAGGGGCCCTGGATGGGTTTCGAGCTGTGGGTCAAGTTTTAGAAGTTATTTAAGTTTCAGGGTGGAGAAGAGGACCCTATTGTATATGCTAATGAGGTAAAGCACAGAGGCTAGCTTTACCTTGAGAGTCTAACCACCATCTCTGTGGGCCATTTCCAAGTCGAGCGTAGGAATGGGGACGTTCAGAATAAGGCACTAGGTGTAGACGGGTATAGGAAAGTGGGCCACGTGGCAGGATCTCCACTGATGCAGTCCTGCTGGATTGTGTGGTGTCCTTTCACGATAGGACCCCCTTTGTCCCTTTCTGTCCACTTAGTGTTAGAATGTGCTGTCACCTGTCTCCTGTCTCACCCTTACGGAGTCTGGTCTGTCCTTGGAAAATCAGATGGCCTTTCCTGGAATCATTATAAGGCCCCTGAGTCTAGAAGCTGGGAGAGTAACAAAACCATCTTGAGGTCTCACAGGCATTGCAGTGACAATGGGAACTGAGTCCAGAGCCACAGCTCATCTTCCTTTGGTAGCTCCCTCCCTCCTTACCCTCTGTGTACCTGGGGGTGGGGAAGACCGCAGCTAGCTCTGGGGAGTAGTGGACTGAGACCCTGAGAAGCCATGTTGACCTTAGCAGTACTGCGGGTGGTGTAAGGCGTGCCTGGTACCTGCACAGCACCAAACAGACGTGAGTCTCAGGTGGCAACCACAGAAGAGCTGGTGGGCCTGGGGACACACATCCGGAACCCTCCAACAGCCAAAGGAGCTTGCCCAAGAACGCAAAGGCCCAGAGAAGGCATTGGGCAGCCAAACTGTGGGTGAGGAGAAAAACCAGAAGGCTCAGTGAAGAAACCTGGGAGAACCTGAAGCTTGGCTGTGTCCATTCACTCGCGTCCTGGACACTTGAATGTCCATCTAGCAAGCTTGCCACTGCTACAGGGCCCAAGAAGGTAAAATCTTGCCCTTGGACTCCTTTGTAGCCAGGGACGCTGTGTGACACAGTGGTGACATTAGCGGAAGGCAGCTGGTAGTGGCACCTCTTTAGCCCTGCCCTTCTGCTTCCTGTCTTAACTACAGATGTGCCAGTTGTGCCTGCAAATGCCATCCTGGGACTATAACTGGAAAGGTAAGAAGAAACTCCAGCCCAGTCCTCCCCACATGACTCCACTGGAGAGGGAAAAACCATTTTGAACATGTTTAAACCACCATGCTTGGAGTTTTCCATTCCTTAAGCAGAAGGGACGGATGGTTTAAAGGGCTGTGGGAGCATATGGCAGTCGGGGCACTTGATGTGCCTGGAAACCATTCACTGCCTCACAGAAAGGTAAAGTGTCAGAGCAGAATAGGCTTCGGTGCAGGTTTAATCTAGAACATCCACGCTATCACCAGGACCTGGGTTTTTTGTTTTTGTTTTTGTTTTTGTTTTTGCCATTCATCTTGGAAGGAACCACCAGTCAGACCCACCATGAGGAGGTCGTTACCTCCCAAATCACTACATGGAATCTTGCTCAGGTGAGCTGTGAGAAATAGCGATGTGCTGCAGAAGGATGAGGTTCAGAAATCTGACGCATGTGTGCGTCCAAAGGTCATTGGCAGCGCAACGAGTGGGCCAGGGGAGGTGGGGATCACGCTCTCAAGAAATTTGATGCTGTGAAAAAAAGAAATCTGACACTATTTGGTGTGAGGCAGCAGGGTTACTGGAAGGTCACACAGTCACGCTACGCTGAATGATGAGGACACATTCTGATCAATGTGTTGTCAGGTGAGCTGTTGCTGCGCCAACATCCCCGTGTACGTACACAAACTAAGCCGGCCACATCACTAGGCAACGGGAATCTTTCAGTTCCTTTATAACCTTGCAGAATCACCGCTATATATGCAGGCATTATTGGTCAAAGTACCATGATGCAGTGTGTAATTGTTTAGAATTCTTAGATGTAAGAAAGGAGATGCTAAGAAAAAGGAAGAAAAAAGAAAACTAGAAGAAAAGAAGAGAGCTGTGAGGATTCACGGGGTGTTTTTTGAGGTATTCAAACAGAGGAAATGATACAGAAAAAACACAGTGGAGATGCTGGCAGGAGAACCCTGGGAGGTGGCATGCAGACACAGCAGGAGCTTGTCACACTGCTCCCTGCTGTCACCCCACTTCATTGCTGTGTAGCACATCACTACAGTCAAAGCTGCTTCAGGCAGCCTGTGTCCACCTCTGTTTCCGTAGGTCTGAATCTGGGTTCAGCAGGACTGGGCTTTCTGCTCGAATTCTCCTGAGATACAAGGTGTCTGCCCGCTGCCTACCTCCCTGGGTCAGTGGTTGCTGGCAGAACTCCGTTTCCGGCAGTATGTCTGAGGTCCCCATCTATTTTGCTAACTGTCTGCCAGCTCCTTGCCTTCCAGCCTGCTCTGTGGTCATCTCATTATATGCCCTGCGCTTTCTTCCCAGAAGGCAGTTGGGGCTTTTCACTGGTGCTCTTACCGTCTTTGACTTCATGGATAGAGTCTTCTGATTAGGTCAGGCCTACCCTGAATGATCACCCTTTGAGTCTGTCAAAGTTAAAGTCATCTGATTAGGGACCCTAGTTACATTTGCAAATTCTCTCCTGCTACATAGCAGAATTTCGAGAGTGGCAGCCCACTATGCTCCCAGATCTTACTTGCACTCAAGAAGACAGGACGGGGTTTAAGGGTGTAACTCAGTGGTAGGGAACTAGCCTAGCATATGCAAAGCCCTGAGTTCCATGTCCAGTGACAGACACACACACAGAGAGAGAGAGACAGAGACAGAGGCAGAGAGAGAGAGAGAGAGATTGTTGTGGGGTTATGAACCAGGCAATGGGAATCTTCAGGGCCTTAGTAGAATTGCCTCCCACAGTGGCTAAACTCTCCAGGTGTTCAGAAGAGTTTACAACCCTTTAAAATAGTTTCTCTTGCTGTCCTTCCTGGCAGCTAGCTACCAGTGAATTGTTATCCTTCAAAAATGTTCAAACCGCCTGAGGTGATGGCTCAGTCAGTAAAGTACTTGCCTTGTAGGCGTGAAAACTTGAATTTGACCCTTCAAAACCAGTATGAAGATGATGATGATGATGATGATGATGATGATGATGATGATGATGACAACAGCAACATGCTTCTAATCTCAGTGCTAAGGAGACAGAGACTAGAAGTTCCCTGGAGCTCACTGGCCAGTCAATCTTGCTTACTTGGCAAGTCCCAGGCTAATGAGAGTCCCTAACACCAAAAAAAAAAAAAAAAAAGAAAGAAAGAAAGTGGGTGGTGTCTGAAGAATGACAGCTGAGGTTGTCCCCTGACACACATCACAAACAGATAAAGAAGACCTTCCTGTTCCTAGCCCACCTGCCTGCCCTGACTCTCTCTGTCCCCCTTCCCTCTCTCCCTCCCTCCCTCCGTCCCAGAATCTGTCTGTCTGTCTTTCTAAAAAGAGTCTGTGGACCTTACTCTCTTCTGTGAGCTTGTTGGTGAGTCAAAGTGATTCTAGACGTTTCTGTAATACTCTTTTTTGTTTGTTTTTGTTTTTGTTTTGTCTTGTTTTGTTTTTCGAGACAGGGTTCCTCTGTTGTAACTCTGGCTGTCCTGGAACTCACTCTGTAGACCAGGCTGGCCTTGAACTCACAGAGATCCTCCTGCCTCTGCCTCCCGAGTGTTGGGATTAAAGGTGTACACTACCACTGCCCGGTATTTCCATGATATTCTTGAAAGATTTGTTTCTTGGAATTCTACTGAGGTATTGCCCACTTTCGTTCTCCTATCTGTGCCAAGAGAAAAACTAGTGGCTCAAAAGAACTGTGGTAGGTGCCTAGCACTGCTGAAGTCCCTGCTTCCCACGTGTTTAGTTTGCTTTCTATTGCTATGAGAAACACCAAGACCTGAAGCCACGGGAGAGAAAGAGGTTTATTTCATCTTAGAGCTTGTAGTCCATCCTGAAGAGAAGTCAGGGCAAGGACTCAAGGCAGGAACTGAAGCAGAGACCATGGAAGAGTGCTGCTTACAGCTCACTCCTCTGGCCTGCTCAGTTTGCTTTCTTATACCACCCAGGACCATCAGCCTAGGGATGTCACTGCCCACTGTGGGCTGAGCCCTCCCACATTGTGCCTTAAGAAAACGTCCCCACAGATTTGCATACAGGCCAATCTGATGGAGACAGTTCCTCAATTGATGTTCTCTCTTTCTAGATGACCCTAGTTTGTGTCACATTGACAAAAACTGGGCACTATACTTGTTAGAAGCTAGGCTAATCTCTTTCATATCTCCTTTCTGAAAGACTCTTAGAGCCACCGGGCCTGGTCCATATTTGCATAGTCCCTTTTCTAGAAGGGGAAACTGATGATCACACTCACCTTGGTATCACATGGCAGAGCCCGGACTTGCTCCTACACATCACCCACTCCATGAGGCCAAAGCGCCCTGCCCTCGCTCCTAGGCAGCTTCCCTCTTGCTTTAGGTGTATTTGGAAGCGAGCACCTGCTGAAATCATCAAAACCTCTCAGATCTGATACTTTTCTTACCTCTCCCCCAAACTACCTCCTTGAGGCTGTCTACACAGCCCTGTCCCTAACCGACTGAGAACGGTTCACTTGGATCCACCAGTCAGCAGGAGCCTGGGCAAGGTTAAGGCTTCTTAGAAGCCCAGGTAGAAGAAATGAGACCCCCGATCTGGATAAAGGGGGGTGGTGCTGATCGAAGGCTGCTTCCTTCCCAAGGGATGCCTGTCCCTCCTGCTACCCACAGCTTGCTTGCCTGCTTGCCAAATCTGTGACTCCGGTTGGATGATCCATTCATACTCCGTGACTTGCATCCTGTGTGTCACCCACCCAGCCACTATAAATGGCCATCAGACTTAGCAAATAAAAGCTCGGAGTGCCAGCTGAATGTGAACTTCAGATAAAAACAATGACTAATTTTTTAACTATACGTATTCCCCCCACCTACTGTAGAGAACAGTCTCCTCCAGAAAATATTTGTTGTTTCTCTAAAATTCAGTTTATGTGTTTAAGCTGGCAACAGTATCCATTGATTCGGATACTGTTCGTAGCCAGTGAGCAGAAAAAGGAATCCAAATGTTGCTTGAGAGCTGGGAATGTGGTTCAGTTAGCAGAGTGCCTGCCCAGCATGCATGAGGCCCCGGGTTCCATCCCCCAGTTGGGATAAAATGAGCATGCTGGCAGATGCTGCAAGAGCTGGAAGTTCAGGAGGACCAGGAATTTGAAGCCAGTCTGGGCTACATGAGGTCTTATCTCAAAAGCAAACAAGCAGTTTGAAGCATCGACCAAAACATGCCATTTTAAAAAATGTTTCTTGGGTCGGGTGGTAGTGGTGCATGCTTTTAATCCCAGCAGAGGCAGAGGCAGAGGCAGACAGATCTCTGAGTTCGAGGCCAGCCTGGTCTACAGAACAAGTTCCAGGACAGCCAGAATTGCAACAGAGAAACCCTGTCTCAAAAGAAAATAATAATGATAATAATGTTTCTTGGACGCAAAATCCATCTATAAAAATGCGGGACAGAGGGCTAGAGAGATGGCTCAGTGATTAAGAGCATATATTGCTCTTGCAGAGGACCTGAATTCAGCACCCACATCAAGTGGTTAACAGCTACTTGTAACCCTAGTTCTACAGAATTTGACACTCTCTTCTGATCTCATGGGTACTGTACTCACATGCGCCCCCCCCACCCCCCACACACACATGAAACAAATCTTAATTTAAAACCACTTTGAAAGGTCGGCGCACAGAGCACATAGTGTACTCATCACATAGCATGTCTCTACTCTCCCTGGCTAACTTCCTGTAAGCCCCATTCTGTGGTGTGGGGTTTAGGGACAAGAGGATCGCTGGGGTTCACTGGCTACCAGCATAGCTCCAGGTTCAGGTTCAGGTTCTATCAAAGAATAAGATAGAAAGCGATGGAGCAGGACTCAGATCCTTCTCTGAAAGGGTACTTGCTTGGCATGCATGCATGTGTTTGTGTGTGCGTGTGTGCGTGTGTGTGTGTGTGTGTGTGTGTGTGAGAGAGAGAGAGAGAGAGAGAACACCAAGATTGGTCTGTCTTTCTCCTCACCATGTGAAGACACAGTAGGTGGGCTATCCATTAAACAGAGTGAGGGCCCTCACCAGGACCAGCCACATACTTCAATCTTTGACCTTCAACCTCCTGAGGGGTTTGGGCACAACAAGTTGGGCAGAACAGGGGCCCTGGGATAGAAGCACCAGCATGGCAGGTAACAGATTGAGAAGGGCTCAAACAGGATAATCAGCTTTTGTGTGGTGAAGGCAGCTCCCATTCCCAGACCTCAGCAATGACTTGAAGGAAGGGTGTCATGGGATGAGACCTCTGTCCTGCTGAGTCAAGCCTTGGCTTTTGCAGGAAGTGAGCAAGGGCTCTCCAGAGACATCGATAAGGTCCGCCTCTAGAGGGAACACTATTTACTATAAGGAATTGGTTTAACATGGTTATGGAAGGTGACTCCCTCCCTCTGCCACGCTCTCAGACTCCCCTGAGGTGTGGTAGCCAGGACAGGCTGGATGTCCTTGTTTACATAGTCTGTTTCCCTTCATGGTGATTAAAGTGCTGAGCCCCACTGATCCTGGGCACAAGTAATTTCAAGGCCTATAGCATGCAGGCAGCTCTGGTTCCTGGATTCCTTGCCCTGGGCTTGCTCTTGCAGACAACAATCCCAAAAGACATGAAATTATCTTCCTCTTAAGGAGACCCATAGGTCCATTTAACCAGGGGGAGGCCAACTCCCCAGTAGGAGCACCTGCTGTCCAAACCTCTCCCACCTCCATAGCAGCCAAGTATGCAAGGGAGACGTTCAGAGCTGGAAGAGGCTTTAGATGTGAACTTCAGATGTGAAAACAAAGTCCCAATTCTCAAATGAGAAGGCTGAAATTGGGAGTGAACTTCCCAGGATCGTCCAACTGGAGGCAGAGGTAGGTCTCTTCCCAGGTCTTCTCTATCTGCTCCCTTTTGTTCCTACCAACTGGGGGCCTCTCAGTCCTGTGGGCATAGGGACCTCGAATTGTCTGGCATAGTGGTTTGAATAAGAATGGCTCCCATAGGCTTATATGTCTGAATGCTTAGTCATCAGGGACTGGCATTTCCTGAGAGGGATTGGGAGGTGTGGCTTTGTTGGAGGAAGTGTGTCACTGAGGGTGGGCTTTGAGGTTTCAAAAGACCACACCAGGCCCAGTGTCTCTCTCGCTCTTCCTGCTCTCTGTAGGTCCAGACGTAGAACTCTCAGCTACTTCTCCAGCACCGTATCTGCCTGCGTGCTGCCATGCTTCCTGCCATGATGATAACTGTAAGCCAGTCCCAATTAAATGCATTCCTTTATAAGAATTGTCATGGTTACGATGTCTCTTCACAACAACAGAACAGTGACTAGGACACCTAGCTGAGAGCAGCAGCAGAGAAGACTTGCCCACCAAGATCCAGGGCAGCCCTAGGTTCTAGGTCTCCATACTTTGGGCTTGCAGTTACAGGCAGCCCACCCAATCCTGAAATGGCATAGCCCTGGATAGAAAATGCCTCAGTCCCAACCCCTAAGCCCTGCATCCATGGGCAGAAGACTGGGAAAGGTTCCATAGCCACAGAAGATGATGGGTAGAGATGTGACACAAGCACCCCCAACTCTGAAAATCAAGATGCTATGGGCTTGAGAAATGGTTGTCCCAACCCACATGGGCATCAGGCCCTACCAGGTTCCAGCTTTGCTTGGGCCATACATCAAATTTCTCACCTGTAAAGTAGCCTTAGTAATAAATAGCCCTCCATATATCCATGGTACCTCACTTTGGCAGATTCAACCGACTGCCGACTGCCATTCAAAACTAGTCAGGAAAAGAAATTATGAATGGACTGGACACACAGACTTTCTTCTTGTCATCGTTCCTCACACAAGATGATCTAACAACTATTTGCACTGTATTTCCATTGTATGGAGTATGGTAATTTAAAGTATAGAAGGCATGCGTGGAGGGACCGTGCAAATATATAAGGGACTTGAGCATCTGGGGACTCAGAGATTCTGTGGGGTGATGCAAGATGTCCTGCCACCAGTCCCCAGTGGAAATGGGGACTGTCTGTATGTAGCTCATAGGATCGAGCCGAGGTTTCAGTGAGGTGGGCCTGGAAGGAGTCTAGCAGGGAACAGAACAACTGTGGCGTGTGATGACTTGACCAGCAGGGAAAATACAGGAAATGAGGATAACAGGTCCACAGGACAGAGTCTCCTACACATATGCAGCCGTGGAAAAGCAGCGAGAAAGCAAGGTGGCAAGAGAGTATGCTGCCAAAGGCTCCCAGCCAGGCCGGCTACCTGGGTTGTAATTGTTCATTCCCCATCTTTCTTCCTTGCGTACACCACTCAGAGCACTTAATGGCTATGCAGGGACTATGCAGGGACTTGGATGAGTGTCTCTCAAAGTCTGTGTTAAAGGCTTGCTCCACATGGTGGTGCTATTGGAAGGTGGTAGAATGGTTGATAGGCGGAGCCTATTATGAGGTCCTTAGTCACTAGGGGTGTGCCCTAGACAAGGATCCTGGTTCCTAAATTGCCTGCTCCGCCATGTGCTCACACCGTGATGGACTTACCTCAAACAAATTGGCCCACTCAGTCTCCAAATGGAACTTCCAGAACCATGAACCCAACACAAACCTTTTCTTTGTATAAGTTAATAGTCCCGAGTGTTTTCTTATAGTAACCTACAGCCAATCGCCACAGGCTGTATCTTCCTTAACCAATTTAGGGAAGAAAAAAAAAAAAAACTAGCATAAAGTTGGCCTGTAACTGAACAAATATTTGCTCAACAGCAACCCTGGGCAAAACGAACAAAACTCTGAGAGCCGGAATGCATATTTGTGGCAAGAAGTGACTCTCAGATGAACAAATGAGTTTGAAGCAGCAAAACCCCCACAGAACACATTGTCTCCTGGTTTCCCGCTCCACCTCCACACCAGAGTAACTTGGAAACTGGGGAAAGAGGGATAAAGCCCTTGAGGCAAGCATTTTTCTCCTGACCAGAATGAGAGTGAAGGTGAGGGATCCATGAGGCAGTTCCAGGTGCCGCCCAGGGGACCTTAGTCCAGGCAGCTCCTACTGATTCATTTTCCTGAAAGAAGATAATCCTTGCTCTCTCTCTGAGGGAGGCCTGTGCCACAGCTTAGCTTCCCCACAAATGTCAAATGACCTCATCTTTATGCCTCCTGTGCAGTTGGAGTGTAATAAAAACAATGGATGCACACGCAAAGTTCAGCGCCAGCCATCCCGCGCTTAATTGGATGCGGAGAGAGGAAGCAGTGCTTTCTCCCTCGGCGCCCTCCACTCTCCAGTGGAACCCCACGCCCTCCTCCCCGCAGATCCACGGTGTGGTCCACAGACCCACCATATCCACATCACCTGGGAGCTAGCTACAAATGAACGTCCTCAGAACCTCAAGACTTACTCTCCGGGCTGTCACAAGCCCCCCCACCCCCACCCCGACTCCTGATGTGTGTGCCTGTTGCAGGCTGTAGACAATGCTGTTTTGCCAGATGGGAAACCTACAAATGGATGTATACCACCCCCAGAGATTCCCAAGTCCGTGGTGTGGGAAAGGGGGGTTGTTGCTTCAGGAGAATTTAAAGCTCTCCCGAGATTCTACTCCGAGCAGTCCTGAGACCCTTCAGCAGGGCAGGGGAAAGAGATTTATTTCCGAGGTATTTGGGTTCTGGAGCTGAAGTGGCAATAGCCTTTCTCACACAAGAGCTGGCATCAGAACCATCCTGAAGGCTTGTCACAGAGCTGGCCTTCGCAATCAACAGGCCTGAGAGTTTGCCTTTTTTGTAACTGTTGTCTGTTTACGCCACGTAAGGAATTTTGCTCTGGGCTATGGATGGATCTCAGGGTCTAAGCAAGTCCTCTACCACTGCACCACATCACCAGTCCTGAAAATTTGTATTTCAAGTGAGTTTCTTGGTGACGCAGATGGTCTGGAGACCTGACAGAGGAACACTAGAGAGGATTCTTGGCTTCACCTTCTCCTAAGCCCATCTGTTCTCTTGTTTATAAAATGAACTGAGAACACCCCCACACTTTGGTCTGGAGGTGCAACATAACCAGAGACCACTTCCTAACATACACACGTTCCTGGGCTCTATCCCTAACCCTGAAAAAAAGAGTAACTTCCACCCTTGATATCTTATACCCCTCTATATCCGAAGGTACTTTCTTTTTCCACCATGTCTCTAAAGATGTCTGACCGCTCTGGCCCATCTTCAGCAAGAATCCTGTGAACTTAGTGTAGCCAGATTCCCCCTTCTGCCTGATGCTACCTCTTCGTCAATTTCTGTCCTTGCTTCTTGGCTTTAAATTCCACTTGCCTGTGCTTCATTCAGACTTGAACACAATTTGTGTCCCCACCATAGGACCCCATTGCCGTGGTCCCTGCCTCTACAATAACACTTCTGAACACAGCTTGACCTAGAGAACTTTAATAAGGGTCACAGATTTTATTCTCTTTAACACCACCCAGCCTAGATGATCCTATGGCAGCCCTCTGAGGTCAGCATTATCTGGGTTAAGAAATGCAGAAAGGGAGGCACAGGGCAGTTAAGTGATTTGCCTGAGGTAACTCAGCACATAATGATGGTTGAATGTGGAGTTAGCTCCAGGGCCCCCTATTTTCTGCCAGGTGCAGTTTGTTCATTTCAGTAATGAGAGTGTTCTGGAAACAACCCCGAGCTCTTTCTCCCACTAGCTATATCCTCTGGATCAGCAGAGCCCTGGAAGGGAGGAGCCAGGAGACCTCTCTTGCTGCTTTCCCTCTGGGCTTGTCTCCCAGCTGCTCAGGGCCTGCCTCCTGCTTTCCCCTGAAGAGTCACCTTCAAGCCTGACTCCCTTATGTCCCCTTTGTGTGGTCATCCCTTCCCAGGCCCTCAAAGAGGGCCTGTCACTGCTCACAGTTGAGCACCGTCCCTCCCAGGGCCACATATCTTCAATACTGGGTTTTGACAAAGTGAAAAGACCTCTCCAGGTGCCTCTTAAGGTATTAATGCCAGAGCCTCAGCGATTCATTCATTCAATCTTATGGCCATTTGAGTAATATTTATCAACTATCGATATGATGCGTCCCATCCCGTTCCAGCTGTTGGGAACTGAACTGCAAGCCTTTGCGTATGATTTTTCAAAAAGATACACGAGCTATATGCGCTTTGCAGAAACAGTCCTTCAGATGTTTAATTAGAGGGGTTAGTTTTTTTGAGGACAAGTTCTCATTATGTAGCCTAGGCTGGCCTCAAACTTATGATGATCCTCCTGCCTCAGGCTCAGGCTGAGTACTAGGATTATAAGCATGTACGGCTACACCGGGCTTCAATGTTGAATTTGGAATTTCTGCCTTAAGAAATTTCATGGGATCATCCATGATTTATTATAGAATAGGCTTTATGGTCTTTTTGGATTTCAGTCTTAGGAATTTTTGCCCAGCTCTAGGCTAATGTGAGTGTTCTGACCCCTTTTATGATGGGGTGGGGGGAGGTGGAGGGGAGCCAGGATGGGCAGTAGGCAAGTTGTTGTTGATATTATTTTTGTAGTTTTGAGACAAGATCTCATGGGTCTCAGACTGGCCCTGAATTCTTAAACTCACTATGTAGCTGTACTAGTTAGATATTGTCAACGAGACAGAAACTTGAGTCATCTTTCCAGATGACTCCAGATGAAACCTCAGTTGAGGAAATGCCTCCATTAAGGTTGGCCAGTAACCAGTCTGTGGGGGCATTTTCTTGATTAGCGAGTGATGTGAGAGAGCCCAGCCCACCTTACTGGTGGTGCTGACCCTGGCCAGGTGGTCCTGGGTTTTATATAAGGAGCAAGGTAAGTAAGCCATGGGGAGCAAACCAGTAGGCAGCGTTTCTCCATGGTTTCTGCTTCAGTTCCTGTCTCGTGATAGACTGTAGCTGTAAGATTAAATTAACCCTTTCCTCCAAAAGTTGCTTTTTGTTTGTTCGTTTGGTGGGTTGGTTTTGGTTTTCTAAGACAGGATTTCTCTCTTGTAACTCTGGCCGTCCTGGAATTCACTCTAGAGACTGGCCTCGAACTCACAGAGATCTGCCTGCCTCTGCCTCCTCCTGAGTGCTGGGATCAAAGGCGTGAGTCACCACCATCACCTAGCCAAAAGTTGCTTTTGATCATGGTGTTTATCACCGCAGCAAAAAGCAAACCAGGATGGTAGCTGAGGATGGCCCTGAGTCTCTGATCCTCCAGCCTCCACCTCCCAATTGTTGAAATTTCAGGCATGTGTGTCACCACGCCCCGTTTATACAGCACTCGAGCTCCATCGGGGCTTTCTGGGTGTTAGTCAAGCAACTGAGCTACGTGCCTAGCCCAAGTGAAGCGTCTTCACTGAACTTTTAACTTGGGGTATTTTCAACTTAGGGTGGGCTTATCTGACTGTAATTCCATTATAAACCCAGGAGTACCTGTGCAAAGAAATCTTGGTCACCTACCTCAAAATATTTTGCCAAGAAGACTAAAGAAGCAGGAAACACAAGCCCAGAATGACAGAGACTCTACATGGCTTCTTTCTTGTTGCCTGGAACAGAACCTAGAGCCTGGTACCTTTTCAATAGGGACTTGATGGATGGATGAATGAACGAATGAATGAGTTTAAAGGGCACCCACCTGAGTGATCATCACCCTGTTCTTTCTTCCCAGGGGTCAGCAGAGTCTAGAACATTCTGGCTCACTGATGTGAATGATGTGTCTATTTGGGAGTTCAAATCAACTATGATCATCAAAGCGTTAGGTCCCATTTAAGAAACACCCTTCATTCAGTCTCTTCTAGTCGGGGCACTGGCCTCAGAGAAGGCCCCTTGGATACTATGGCTCCTCAGGAGGCAGTGGAGACAAACACTGTGCATGAAATGAAACAAAAAACTGAAGAAGAGAGGGAGGAAGAGGAGTAGGAGGAAAAAAGGGGGGGAGAGAGGAGAAAGAGGGTTGGGGAGGATGAGGAGGAGGAAGAAGAGAGGAGCTCAGCCATTGTCTTCCCCAGACCTTTCCTGGGTCTAGTTCTGTAAGCCCCTTACCAAAAAGTCCCTGAGTCCCCTACAAAACCTGGCTCTCTACCCCAGCTGTGGGGATAGGAGGAGCATGGGGTCTAGATGTGAGACAAGGCCTGGGAGGTCAGGGCAGCAGAACCACCGGAAGCAGAGAGCCACTGCTGATTTGCTTGCCTTCGGGCAGGGAATGGGCCTGGTTTCTCTCAGGTCCAGGGCAGGAATCCGGATCAAGGGTTAGCTTCTGGAGTTGGTGAAGTAGGCTTTAGATCTTCCCAGCCTCCGTGCAGTTCTTGTTTCTCAAATGGAATGAACTAGCCATCCTTATCTCAATAAACAACAGGGTCTGTGCTGCCCTGGCTCCTAGACCTGTTTGACCTTTGATGCCCTCTTGTTCACTGATGAAAGAAGGGTAGAAGACTTGGGGTGTGGGTGGTTATCTTGGTTCCTGGCCTGTGTCCTTCTTTTGACCCCTGCTGGGGAAAGACAAAGAAACAATACTTTCTCTTGATCTCTACTCATGGGAAAGGCAGGAACTCAGCCAAGGGGGTGCTAGGTTTACCTATGGGCGGGGAGCTGTCTCCCCCTTTTTCTGACCCTCTTTCCTCCCCTGATCTTATCTCCACTCACTTCCCACGTCCTTTCTAGAAGTCAGAGGAGACACTGGCGGCTCTTGGCAGCTCTGGCTTCCCAGGTCCCTCCTTCAACGCTCCTACTATGTGTCAGGACTCCTGCTATCTCCTCACTGTGCCTCCTCTTGATGTCCCTGCCCACTGCTCGCACAACTTAAATACCACAAGGAATTGTCCCTATCATTCCTAGGCAGACATCCTCAGCTCCTTAGCTATCTCTGGCTGCCCTGTATGCTTCGGGGCAAATCCATCAGCCTAGTTACACAGAGGTCACCACCTGCTCCAGCCCACACTCATTCCCAACATACTGCTGGGGCCCACTCTAACTGTAATGGCATGGCCCTCATTTGAACTAAATGCTACTCCGCCATTAGCCTATATCTTGCCAGTTATTGCCCTGGTGACAGTCTCCTAGGTGACAACTTTCCACTTCCTCCACACTCCCGACACCTCCTTGTCCTCCACCCTCTCTTCTCTTACAGGTGATGGCCTTACTTCCTGGCTCATTCAACAAACTGACGACATCCCCAGCCTCCACCCCCACCCCCACCCCCAACCCCAGCTTGCCTTCCCACTTTCCACTGAGGACGAACTGTGACGACCAGCCAATACCATCCCCATCATCCACCCTGGCACAGCTGACTCCAGCAGTCCTTTCCTCTCCTGCAAAGCCAATCACCCCCCCCCCCCGTTCTGCTGTACTCTCTGCTGCAAATGAGCATCTCCTCTCTGTCATCTCAAAAAAATACAGCCCACATGGCAGCACACACCCGTAATTCCCAGCTCTTAGAAGGCAGATGTAGGAAGATGAGGACTTCAAGGTCATCCTCAGCTACATAGCAAGCCTGAGGACAGCCTGAGCTACCTGATACCCCAGGTGCAATTGGAACCTAACTCCTGAGCACAGCAGGGGGTAAGAAAAGCCTGGATGGTCGATGGGTTCTAAGCGCCACCCCACCCCACCCCACCCCCATCCAGAACACAGCCTCTGATCCTCGAAACACATTCTTTCCAGAGTATAGACCCACTGAGTGGACCAGGAGACTTTCAGGTTGCTGCAAAGTAAAACAAACATGAGCTATCTCTTCAGCCAGTTCCTTGTCTCCTTCTCATCGAGAGAGATAAAGCACGTGGGAGAATGATGAGAACATTATTGTACTCATGGCCCAGAAACTCTATGCTTGCGTACATGCCCAAAGGAAGTCAGAGCTGGGACTCAAGAGTCAGATGGCAGCTGGGCAGTGGTGGCGCATGCCTTTAATCCCAGCACCCGGGAGGCAGAGGCAGGTGGATCTCTGTGAGTTGGAGGCCAGCCTGGTCTACAGAGTGAGTTCCAGGACAGCCAGAGTTACAACAGAGAAACCCTGTCTCGGGGGAAAAGAAAAAGAATATGACATCATTCCATAACATTCAGCATTATTCGTAAGAGCAGAAGGGGTGGAAGCAGCCAGCATCCTTCCACAGAGAACAAAGCACGGTACAGCCACAGCGGGGAAAATCATTCAGCCACATGAAAGAATGAACTGTTGGTATATGCTGCAGTGTGGACGGATTTTCAATTTCCCACGCGGACAATATTTATAGTGTACGTCACATTGTTGTGATTTCAAGAACCCATTCCCTTTTGATAATTAGTAAGATTACACTGTGTGCCATGCCAGTGTCCATTGCTGTGTCTCTTTTTGTTTTGGTTTGCTTTGGTTTTTTGAGACAGGGTTTCTCTGTTGTAGCCCTGGCTGTCCTGGAACTCACTCTGTAGACCAGGCTGGCCTCGAACTCACAGAGATCCTCCTGCCTCTGTCTCCTGAGTGCTGGGATTAAAGGTGTGCACCACCACCGCCCAGCTTCTGTCTCTCTTTTTTAATGATTTGATTTTTTACCATTTACTTATGTTTTTGTGTCCATGTGTGCCTGCACAGGGAACGATGGTGCACGGGAGCAATGGCGAGCACATGAAGGTCATAAACTGGGGAGAAGTTCTCTCTATCACACAGATCCCAGAAATAGAACTCTGTTCTATGCTTCCGCCATGAAGGTCTCAGGGATGGAACTCAGGTCATCAGGCTTGGGGACAAGCTCCTTTCCCTGCTGTACCACTGCCTGGCACTTCATTCCCTTCTTGATTGACAGTTGAGATATTCCAGATTTGGAGTATTGGGTCTCAAACTGCTATGGTAAGTAGATACATAGATAGATAGATGATTAGATAGATAAATGAAACTATTCTGAGTGAAAGTCAGACCCAAAAGAGCAAATATTTTATGATCTTGTTTATATGAAACAGCTACAATAGACAAATTCATAGAGGTAGAGATAAGATTAGAGAGGCCCCAGTGCTGAGGAAAAGGCAGAAGGGGGGCTTAGTTACTGTTTAATAGTTATGGAGTTTATTTTTAGGATAAGAAAAGGGTTCAGAAAGCAAAACAAATGTCTAGAAGCAGATAGAGGTATGGCTATATCACACTGTGAATATAAACAATACCATTGAGTTGTATACTAAAACACATAGCTCAAATGTCATACTTTATGTTACATATATTTTGCTACAATTAAAAAAATAAATTAATACTAACGGGGCAGTGTGGTGCATGCCTATAATCCTAGCACTTGGGAGGCAGGGGCAGGCGGATCATTGTGAGTTCGAGGCCAGCCTGTACCAGGACAGCCAGGGCTACACACAGAGAAACCCTGTCTCAAAAAAAAAAAAAAAAAAAATACTGTTGTACCCAAACCATGGAGTCGTAAACTTTATTTTTATGTTTTGGAAGCTTGAGGATAATTTTATTGAGCCTAGAAGCAAAACATCAGGATGGGCAAACTGGAAATTTCGGTGGCTCCCAGGAAGAAGATGGGGAAGAGACAAAGCCATGCCTTTTGAGAGAGGCGTGGAGAGTCAGCAGAGAAGAGTAAGAAAGCCCAAGGTGTCGGGCAAAGAATGTCCAGGCTCGGGCCAGGGTCCAAAAGAAAGAGACGGGAAGGTGAAAAAGAGAAAAAGTCCTGTTCTGAGAACCCAGAAAGCAGGCGGCCGATGCAATCGACTTGTATGTTTACTAGTTAGCTGTATTTGTTATTGTTATTGTTGCTATTATTATTATTAGCATTGTGTGATACGGATGAGAGATTACGTGCTTAGCATAGTGTGCGTGTGTCTGTGGTCAGCGGGAACTTTATGGAGTCGGTTCTCTCCTTCCATCTTCACACTGACTCACGGATTGAACGCAGGCCTCTAGGCTCGCCTAGCGAGCGTCTCCACTGGATGAGTCCACCTCGTGGACTATGAATTCGATCTCAATTAAAGCTGGTAAAAATACAACTTTAAGGACGACAAGATGGCTCAGTGGGTGGCAAAGGCGCTTGCCACCAAGCCTGACAGCCTGAGTTCAATCCCAGGAACCCACACGGTGGAGGGAGAAAACTAATTCCCACAGGTTAAAGGCGCTTGCCACCAAGCCTGACAGCCTGAGTTCAATCCCAGGAACCCACACGGTGGAGGGAGAAAACTAATTCCCACAGGTTGTCCTCTGACCACCACACAAACACCAGGACAGGCACTAAGGCCACACACAAACACACACAGATATAGATAGATAGATGATAGATAGATAGATAGATAGATAGATAGATAGATAGATGATAGATAGATAGATAGATAGATAGATGATAGATAGATAGATAGATAGATAGATAGATAGAGATGTACATACATTCTTAAATAAACATGAATGTACATTTCTAGTGATGCCTTCTGAGGCAAACTGTTGTGGTGGCATGATCACCCTCCTCAAGAACTGGACCACTGTCAGCATCTCCAACGCGTCTCAGCATCTCCTAGCCACTCCTGCCACCCTTCAACCCACTGAAGAAAGCCCCCAGCCTCACTTCTTGGTCAGCACTCCCTATCCCCCGCCCCCATATACAGCACACAGACTGTGCAGGCACAGGAGTTCGGTTTTGCCTGGTTTTGAATTGTATACAAAGGGGATTACACAGATAGCATTCCGCCTGGTTTCCGTCAGTCAGTGTTGTTCAGGGGTGAGGCTCAGTCTGTTCGTATCCGTTGTTCTTCTGGAGTGTTCCACTGAATGGATATCTTAAAATGGACCTATCTGTTCCAGTGTTGGTGGCTTTTCTCTGCTGGGAGGATTCTTAGCTGTTTGAGGGGTGGAATTTCCACTTCTAGGAGTTCTACATGGCTCGGCTTCAGTAGATAAGGCTGAGCTATTTGTAAAAAGGTTGCATTCTGCACTTCCTACTAGTGGTTTTGGGAAATTCCCATTGTTCTGTTCTTGCAAAGACTTAGCACTTCAATTTTAGCTATTCTAGTGGCTGTGTGAGGTGTCTCCATGTGGCCGTGCCTTCCACTTCCTTATGTGGCTCATTAGATGGAGCCCCTTTTCCTACTTGCTTCCAACTTTTCTTTGAACTCTTCTTGAAACGCTTGTTCAACTCTTCTGTCTTTTAGTTATTGATCTGTAGGCGTCTTTTCGTACCTTCAGTAGAAGCTTTTTGTCACATACATGAATTGCAAATATCCACCCCCACCCTGTAGCTTACCTTTTTCCTTCATAGGATGATGTCTTTCAATGAACAGAAAAAAAATTTAGCTTGACAATTCGGTCACATTTAGCAACCCTTTCAATTTATGATGAGTGCTTTCTGTACAGACTATTTAAAACAATCTTCCCGGACCCCGAACTCATGAAGACATTCTTTTTCAAAATAACATTTATTTACTTTTGTCCATGTATGAGTATTTGTCTCCATGTTTTATGTGCACCATGTGTGTGCCTGGTGCCCACTATGGCCAGAGAGGCCAGTCAGATACCCTGGGACTGGAGTTACAGACCATTATGAGCCACCATGTGACTGCTGGGGACCAGACCTGGATCTTCTGAAAGAGCAGCAAATGCTCTTAACTGCTGAGCCATTTCTCCAGCCTCTTGTTACAAAGGAGATTGGGACTCCCTCTTTAGACTTAGTGCTCTGGATAGAAGCTCTGCAAGTGTCTCCAGGAAGGAGAGGAAAGGGCTTCTGGGAAGGATAAGTAAGTCATCTCATTAAGGGGTTAATTTGTCCTTTCATCTCCTTAACATAGCTCAGACGGATTGGCTTTCCTGGGGAATGGACTCTGGACCAGGTGATTGGCCTACCTATCTGGGTTAAATCTTAAGAGGAGACAATTGCATGTAATGTTTGGGGTAGCTTAGAATGGGTTTTCACCCAGGACCAGAGGTAGAATTTATAACCTATTCTTTCTCCTTAATGGGCCTAGACAAAACCCGGATCCCTATACCTTTTCTTTTGGTAATTTAAATCCTAGGGAGTGGCAAAGCTGTGGGATACCTTTCTAATGTTACCAAGGTAACAGGAGGTAAGGTCCAAAGCCTTAATGGCCTCTGAGGTTACTGTTACAGTCTTACCTCATCTAAAGTTTTGCTACCTAGCCTTCTACAGTCTAGTTTTTATTCTGCCTGGAATTGATTGTTGCGTATGGTGTGAGGTAGAGATCCAGTTTCACTTTTGTAAATATAGGTGTCTACTTGTCACCAGCCAATTTAGTGAACAATCAGCTTTTCTCCGTTATCCTGAAAGATTGCCTTTGTCATAAATGAAGGGGGTAATATCTTCAAAGACTCGTTTCTGGTCTTCTGCCACAGTAACAGTCGCAGTGGCAATCCGTTAACGATAAGCCTTGATATGCAGAAGCCTCTCCCTCCATTCTTTAAACATGCTCTAGCTCTTCCTGGGCTTTTGACTTTCCATAAAAATTAGTATCGATGTATGAAGTTCCACAGGCACAGACAGACAAATAAACACCTGTGAGACTTAGATTATAAATGCATGGACTCTGAAGATCATCTACACAGTACCGATGTTTCCAAGTCTACGACCATTCCCATTTATTTACTCCTTTTCAATCCTCTCATTAATAGCTTTAGACATTTTTTATTAACTCTTTGAGAATCTCATACAACGTATTTTAATCATATTCACCAAGTTTTTCCCCTTAGCCCGTCCCAGTTCCACCCCCCCCCCCCCCACCCCCCCCCACCCCCCCACCTCCCCCACCCCCCCACCCCCCCACCTCCCCCACCCCCCCACCTCCCCCACCCCCCCCACCCACCTCCCCCACCCCCCACCTCCCCCACCCCCCCACCTCCCCCACCCCCCCACCTCCCCCCCCCCCCCCCCCCACCCACCTCCCCCACCCCCCACCTCCCCCACCCCCCACCCCACCCCCCGCCACCTCTCTGCCCAGTCCGACTTCCTGTCTTCCTTTTAAAACGCAATAACCCACTGACTCCAATATGTGCTGTCTGTACACTCTGGGAATGGAGCCATCCAGTGGACTATGGTCTACCTACCAGGAGCCACACCCTCACAGAAAAATAACTCCTCCTGACTCCAAGACATCCCTCCCCCACCCCCCATGCCCGCCAACTGAGGAGCTATGGACAGTTGACGTTGCTATTGTCCTAACCAACCTCTGGCTCTTCCCGATCTTTCCGCCTCCCTTCTCCAGAATGGCCGCTGAGCCTCAAGGGTAGGAGTAGCGATGCAGCTGTTACATTTTTTGCTGATCATGCTGATCATGTCCTGTAGGAAGCTGTTAAACGTTACAGCTTCCTACAGGACAGTCTGTGCTCCCCTTTTTTGAAATTCTTGAATACTCGATACTTTTTTTCTTTTCAAGAGTATGGATGGGGCCAGGGCCTTATACGTGCAAAATAAGTGCTCAACCACTGACCTACATCCAGAGCTCACTGCTTGCTATATTTTGATGCTATCGGAAATGGCACCAACTTTTAGTTTCTGTATGTTCTGCCTGAGGAGAATTTGTGGAAAGCTTTTACGGACAATTATGTTTGTCACCGCTGTCACTGCTGGAGCAATGGATAATACGCAAACATCAGACTAACTGAAAACCTTGGATGATAAGGCGGAATAAGAGAGCTGAGAGAATAAAAGCTTTGAAAATTCCAGTGCATTTCTTGGAATCTAGAAGGCCACACACGCATTCCTAGGAAAGACCTAAGAAGTCCTAAGTGTTCCTGTCCGGATGACCTTGAGGCTCTACACAAGCAGGAAGTGAAGGCTAAAGCAGCCTGTGTAACCGCATGGTTCAATTCAGAAGATGGACTTGAAAAACTAATACATCTGTTTTGGTTTTTGTGGTGCTGGGCCTCACACGTGCTAGGCTAGTGCTCTATCATTGACGTGGGAAATTTGGGCTGTCTTGGAGGGCAACGGAGTCTTTCTCGGCTCTTGCTGAGCTTAAGTCAGGAGTTAGGGTGTCACATGCTCACAATCACAATATTTCCACTGAGCTTTCAGGTTCTTGTCTTGGATGTTCGAAGAATAAACTTCATGGATGATGGATCACAGAGAGTGAGCTTTCAAAAGAAGTATTTTATTTTGGGGAGCTTAAGAGAAGGAAAGAAGGCAATAGGAGTAGGTCCCAGAAAATAGGATACTATTGGTTTGCTAGCCTGGGTGCATTTTAAAGGATTTCTGAGAGAAAATGGGGTGTGGTGTGGGGACTGAGGTAAGCTGATCAGTTCAGTCAGCCCATCCAGGTATCCAGGTGCCTCCTCCCAGATCTTCAGCTCTCACACATGGCTTGCTTCCAGACAAAGCTAAGAGATAACAAGGAAGCAGGAAACAGGGCTTTCTTCTTGCGTTCCTGGCCTCTGGTCTTGGAGTCTCTGCCTGACCTGAGCAGATTCTATCTCCAGTTCTCATCATCACGGGACTATCTTCCCAGCTCTGGCATGTTTCATTCTATAATTTAAGAAAATCTCTCCTGCCAGGTCTGTTGACTCATGCCTTTAGGCAGATCCCTGTGAATTCCAGATCCGCCATGCTCCATGGTAAGAATCTGTCTCAAAAAAAAGAAAGACAAAGAAAAGAAAAGAAGGAAGGAAGGAAGGAAAAAAGGAAGAAAGAAAGGAAGAAAGGAAGAAAGGAAAGAAAATCTCTCCAATTAGTTGACGACTAAGCTACTACAATGGAAGACAAAGAAACTCTTCTTTAAGTAAATTAATTTAAGCCCAGCATGGTGTCGCATACCTGTAAGGCCAGCACTTGGGAGGCTGAGGATGGAGGTCTATGCGTTGCCACAGCTGCATGTGGATGTAGTTTCAATTTGTGATGACAGCATGGGGGGTGGGGATGTCAAGCTATATAGGAGAAAAGGGTTTTTTGGATACTATTGAAATTAACTTATCATTGAACTGATCTGAATTGTTATAAATGTAAGATATTAAAGGCAATTCTCAGGGCAACCACTAAAAACAAGCTGGAAAGTATAAGGTAAAATAAATGTCAAGAAAATTTAAGTGATGCTCTAGGAAATATTCATTTGATAGAGGAATTTAAAAAAAAAGAAGACAACAGTGAAGACTGAGGAACAAATATAAGACATCCAGGAACTGATGCAATGGGAAAAGTTGTCCCCTATTAGTAATTACATTGAGTGTAAACACATTAGATCTCTAATTAAAAGTGACAAGTTAATAAAATAGATAAAACACAAGATCCAATGATATGGCTATCTATAAGAGATTTGTTTTAGATCTGGACTCACAAGTAAATTGAAAGTAAATGGATGGAAAAGTATATCCCACGCCAACAGTAGCTACAAACAAAGCCAAAGTGACTACACTAATAGCAAACAAAATGGACTTTAAGGCTCGTGGTCCCCTCTTGTTTGAAGACAATATAAGCATCTGCCTTTGTAAGATAACATATATTTCGCTTTCTTTCTTAGAATATCCGTCCCTCTCCCTCTCTCTCTTTCTCTCTCTCTCATCTGTGTGTGTGTGTGTGTGTATAGAGTGTGTGTATACATAGGTATACATACCTATACAAATATGCATAGTGGATATGGAGGTCAGAGGACAACCTTGGAGTCGAGTGCTAAGATTATAGGCATGTACTGCCACACCTGGCTGCAAATAATGGCTTCTAAACGATTTGTTAAAAATGATTTATGGTTAGTAAACATTTGCTTTGTATGGCTAAATTATGTACGCCCAGGCACATATAAAAATTTTGTAGGTGAAAAGCGATTGCAAGTGGAAAGAGCTTAATTGAAGAAGCCCTGGTTTAAAGAAGCTATCTCCAATTAATAACCACCCACAAAGGAAAACTGAGTTTCTCCAGGGGAGGCTCCCTGGGTATGTAAACCAAGGGTAAGGGCAGGTCCCTTGCCCAGCAGTAGTAGATGGTCAACGCAAAATGAACTCAGGGGTCTTTTTGAAGATTCGTTTGGACTTTCTTTTTTTAAAAAAACAAACAAACAAAAAAAAACCTTACTACTCTTTTGCTTGTATATTATGGTTTCTGATTTTGGATTTTTATGGGTTTTGTTTGGTGTGTGTTAGTGTGTGTGTGTGTGTGTGTGTGTGTGCATGTGTATGTACATCTCACTTTCTTAGTTTTTTTTATCTTTTTGTTTGCTCGTTTTTGTTTTATCCTTGTTTTTGGTTTTTTTTTTCTTTTTATTGTATGTCTTTTTTTTACTTTCCTGTTTGTTTTCTTAAGGGAGAGAGAGAAAGGTGTGGAGTTGAAAAAATGGGGAGGTCTGAAGGCTCCGAGAGGAGAGAAGGAAGGGGAAACCATGATCGGAATACACTGTGTGAAAATAACTTTATTTTCAATTTTCAAACCACCAGCCCATGGTGTTTCATGAGGCAACCTGAAAAACAAGTACAGGTGCTATATTCTGAAGGTGGTTTCACGTCACGGGAGATCCCTAAGGACACTCTTAATCAAAACAGTAAGCAATTCATGGGTGACAAGGGGACCAGATGCCTTGAGAAACTCAGAGACCATCTACAGGCCGGGAACATCTTGAATTCACAGAGATCTGCCTGCCTCTGCCTTCTGAGTCCTGAGATTAAAGGCAATTTCTATCTCACCCGGCTTGGACTGAGTTCCATCAGACCTGTCAGGAAGGTTCTTAAAGCAATCCTTTGTGAGACAGAAGTAGGGCTCTCTCTGGATCAGCTCCAAGCATCTGTCCTTCGGTCATGTACAAGCTGCAAGAGCACCAAGTGGCTTAGTGGGCATATTTGTCACTGTCCCTGTGACCAAATACCCAACATGAAGCAATTGCAGAGGGCAGAGTTTTACTTTGGCTCATACTTTGTGGGGACGTTAGTCCCTTGTGGCAGGAGTGCCTGGGGCATGAGGCTGCTTGCTCACAGCTTGATGGACTAGGAAACAGGGAGAGACATCCATCTGACAACTCCCCCCCCCCCCCTTTTTTTATTGAATCTTTCCTCCTCAGTTAAACTTATATGGAAACACCCTCACAGACACACTCAAAGGTGCACCTCACTAACGCCCTAGGCATTTCTTAATTCAACCCAGTTGGCAATCAAAATTGAGGGGAAAAGCAAAGACCAGTTCATGGAAGGGAAAACTCAGACTCCTGAGATAAAGTAAAAATGGACGGTGACAAAGATTGAAATAGAGGATAATAAAAACAATGGACCTGGGCAAGGTGGCACAGGCCTTAATCCCAGCAGCACTCTGAGTCCTGAGGCAGGAGGGTCATTGTGAGTTCGAAGTCAGCCTGAGCTACACAGTGAGTTTGAGGCCAGCCCGGACTACAGAGGAAGCCCTTGTCAAAAGAAAGAAGACAGAGATAACAGCCCCAAAACTGCTTCTCTTAAAAACATTCAGCAGAATGTATAAATCTTTAGCTAGACTCACTAATAAGAGCCACTAAAATCAGAAACTTTCAAACCAGCTTCACAGAAATTTAAAAGAGTCTGCAATACTATGAACAACTGCACAAATTACATAATAATGTAGATGAAATAGAAAAAAAAACCCCACAAACTAACAAGATGGACTCAAGAACAAAAATACCAAATTGCAACAGACCTTGTGCTGGCTAGTTTATGTCAACTTGACACAAGCTAGAGTCACTTGGGAAGAGTGATTCTCAGCTGAGAAAATGTCCCCATAAGATTGGCCTATAGGCAAATTTGTCCGGCATTTTCTCAATTAAGGATGGGTGTGGGAGGGCCTAGCTCACTGTTGATGATGTCACCTCGGGGCAGATGGCCCTGTGTTGTATAAAGAAACAAGCTGAGCAGGCCAGGAGGAGAACACAAGGAAGCGGTGTTCCTCCAAGGCCTCTGATTCAGTCCTTAGAACGGAAGAGATATTTTTATCATAATATCACACCACCGCATTCTCTGAAATGTTTTTCTAAGTTTTACTAAATTTTCTTGTTTATTTGAGGGGGTTGTACTGAGATAAACTCTTTCCTCCCTGAGTTTTTGATGTTTTTTTTGTTTTGGTTTGGTTTTTTGCTGTTGTTGTTTGGTTGGTTTTTTTTCCAAGACAGGGTTTCTCTGTTGTAACTCTGGCTGTCCTGGAACTCACTCTGTAGACCAGGCTGGCCTCGAACTCACAGAGAACCACCTGTGTCTGCCTCCTGAGTGCTGGGATTAAAGGTGTGTGCCACCGCCACCCAGCATTTGGTCATCTTATTTAATCTCAGCAATAGAAACCCTAACTAAGACAGACAGGCAAGTAAAGAACAATCTGATTAAAAATAATAATAATAATAAAAAAATGAGAGGACATTTCCTTCATCAGGTATGCTGGGAGGGATGCACATTCAAGGCTAGCCTGGGCTATGTGGTGATTAATGAGACCATGTGACCAAGAAAGAAGGAAAGAGAGAGGGAAGAGAGGAGGGAGAAAACTAGTACAGTACAGCACACTGTACAGAGCGTTCCTCAATAAACTTCCAACATCTTAGCACAGTATCCCCAGCACATGGGGCTTCATGTCCTGGAAAAACATAGCAGAGGAAGATGAGCAAGGACTGGGGAGATGGCTCAGTCAGTAAGGTGCTTGCCACACAGGCATAAAGGAGTAAGCTTGATCCAGCCCCATTGTGGGGCGGGGGGGGGGGGGTGGAGGAGGGGGGGGAGCCAGGCTCTAAGATTACACAGCAGCTGCACAGCTACATTCTCAGAACCCCCCCCCACCCGGCCTCAATAATTCTAGCTCCACCCTTGGACTCGCCCCGAAAAGACTAATTCATAGGATAAAAATAAGTCAAAGATACTTCCAAACAGATGTCATACTTATTTATCTGTACGGAGACAGCTGAGCCCGTTCTTGATGGACAATCCCACAGCAACTGGGCAGGGCCGGCTGTGAAAGCCGAACACTGACTCACCCAGAGGCCGCATGCCAGACTCAGATGGGAATGGCTCGTTGAGAGGCACAGGTGAGGCCCTGGCTTGAAAGTGATACCCTGTCGTCCTCCCGGATGCTGTACCCTAATTTAATGTGTCCCCAGTTGGTGAAATTAAAGGGTGCAGTAAGAGAGGAGGAGAGAGGGGGAACGGCCACCGGCCCTTATTCTCAACCACCAAGAGGAGATTCTGTGCTTTCTGCCTGGCTACTCTTGATTCTGCTCGTTAGGAGATTCTAGCTCCCAGAGGGTAGTGCCTCCCACCAGGGGCTCAGAAAAAGCCCTGTGGAAATGTTAAGTGTGGCTTCTACTCACTCATCGTAGGCTTCCCACACTAAGGATCAAGCAGGCAGAAAGAGTTACTACTCCAACAGATTTAATCGGCCCTGATCCTGACAAGCAGGTAGGGCTCTGTTAAGCATTGGGGATGGAAGGGTGTGTTCTATTTGACATTCAGATGATACCGTTGGGTACCTCTCAGTATTTCCTTGCTCAATTCTTATGGATGCTGGGGAATTCTGCCCTCTGGGCATGACATGACTGTTGCTGTCTTGAAATCAGAGCAGCTGATTGGTTCACAAGCTAGATTTGGGCGGAGCCATTGCTTTACTCTGTGGTTTGCCATATATGGGGTACATAGAAACGTAGAAATAAACATACCAGAAAAAGTCACACAGCAATAGGAAGTAGTCAAGTCACGATCAGACCTGGTGACTGAGGTTCAGAGCCCTCAGGAATGGGAATCTTCCTCATGGTGTCAGATAAGCTTCCACTGATAGTTGTTCTCCAAGGATGAAGACATTCTAGACTGGATAACGAAGAAGGGTGTCAATAAGGATCAGGTACTGTGTGTGTGTGTGTGTGTGTGTGCGCGGGTGTGCGTGTATGTGTCTGTGTATGAGTATGAAAGCCACAGGTACCCTCAGGTGCTGTCCATCAGGAGCTGTCCTCCTTGGTGTTTGAGACAGGGTTTCCCACTGGGACCTGGGATTTGCCAATTAAGCTCCCATCAGCAGCGCTTGGATTACAAACCTGAGCCACCATGCCCGGCTTTTTTTTTTTTTTTTTTTTACCATGGGGACTGAACTCAGGTCTTCACCTTCTTTATGTAAGGTTTTCAATATGAACCCCTGGGTGCTGGGGAACTGCTCCCCAAATCGGCTCTGTGAAGCAAGTGTGTCTGCGGGACACAGGTGCGGAGTGTGACGATGACGGATGCTGTAGAGCGCGCGGTCCCACTGTCCGGGATCTTAGCTGAAGCATTCTCTCGCCCAGGGATTGCTGGCAGCTGACAGCTGGGAAAGGAGCCCCTCAATGGAGATTGCCTCTCAGCCGAGGATGCCTGCCGCACAAGGTCACAGCCCCAACCGAGGAGCACCTTCTGTCCTGTGACTGGCCAATGTGGGAATGCAAAGGCCTGGACACCCCTCATCTCAACTCCAGAGGTCCTTGTGGAGTCAACTGAGGTCTTGGCTGCAAACATGGCACCATGCAACTTCTCCCTCTGTCCAATTCTATGCCCACCATGCCCCTGGGGTGTAGTTCCTCAGAGCGCTCCTCAATAAACTTCCTACATGCAAATACCCGCCTCAGGGTCTGTTTCCCAGGAAACCTGGCCGGTGACAAACTGTTTTACAGTAGTACTCTTGGGCACCGCACACGTGAAATACTGGGTAGGGCTGTCATGGCTGAGGAGTTATTGCTTCCTTCCTTACAGCTTGGAGCAATCCTCATGAGTCTGAAAAATCAACACTGGTGACTTCGAAGAAGACATTTCTATTGGTCTGTCTTCCCCTAGCCATCCTGGGAGGGAGATTTACCAGTGATCAATTACACAGTGCCACACCAACAGCCCCCCCTCCCTTGCATTCTGAGGATCCTGGCATTAATTTTTCTGTAGGCAGATCTCCTCCCCTCCCCCACCAGGTTACACACACACACACACACACACACACCCCTACTGTCGCCCCAGACTAACTTGTAGGGTAAAAATAAGTAAGAGCTAGCTACAGAATGACATTCAGGCGCCATCCTTATTTATCTGTGAGGAGACAGCTGAGACTAGTCCTGATGAATAGTTCCATGATAACTCAACACGACTGACTGTAAAAGTTGAATAGTGTGTGACATTTTAAGCAGGGAGAAACCTGGTGAGACTCCTGGCTCATCTTTCCATTGATCTCCTTTGGACGATCTCTAGCACAGAGTACCAGCTTTTCCAGACGCCCACTCCTCCAGGGACAAAAGGAAGGAAGGCAACAGGGGCATGCCTGTCTGTGAACCCTGTATGCTTGCTCTGCAGTGGTGAAGGCAGACTCACTAACGGATAAGTGACTTGCAGTACCCATTCCATAAATCACCCACTAGAGACCTAAGCATTTGAGATAGCCCTTCCTTCAGAGGCGGTCCATATGGTGAAGATATTATGAGTCCTGGCATATGTCAACAGTATTGTTGTTCTAATATTAAGAATCTATTCTCAGGGCCTCGTGAGATGGCAGCAGCTAAGGCACTTGCAACCAAGTTCAATGACCTGAGTTTGATATCCGAGGACCCCCATAATAGAAAGAGAGAACCAATTCCCAAAAGTCATTCTGTGACCTCCACACACGGGCCACGGCATGCCCCTCACCAACACAAATATAATTTAAAATAAAAGAGTCTATCTTGTATTTGTGTGAACTGGTTCCAGATGTGTGTGTGTGTGTGTGTGTATTATGGCCAAGGTAACAGGTTGGCAAATTTGTCAACTATATTGTAGAAGATGCCAGTCACCAACTATTGGTCATTGACACTGGAACTGACCCTCAGCTTGCATGCTCAGCTGGTGTTGAAAAAGACAGCCGTACTTTGGCTCAGCCCGGGCAGAATGCCATGAAACGAGAACAAGCAACAAAAACAGTGGGAATAAGAGCGATGTGAATAAAATGCAAAAGGGAAAGACATAACTACAGATAAAAAAAAAAAAAAGATAATTAAAAGGAGGGAAAAACAGTGTAAATCACTCTGCGCGACTGAAATAGAAAGCAAAAATACAATGAAGTCCTAGTCATCTATAAAATGTCAATGTTCGAGCAAGAAGATGACTATTTCCAAGCCAACAAACAAAAAGAGATTAAAAACACCCTCTCCCCAGGACCTTAGGGTTTTGTAGGTGAGTTCTGTTGTGGTCCATTTGAACACATTAATAATAAACTTCGAGTCAGCCATTGTTGTCATATTAAGAAAAGAAATCAAAGCAATTCCCCTCGGTGTCATTTAACCAAGAGTGAGTCCAGATCTGAATTCTCTACTTTCACCTCCCTGTGTCTTCTGTCCTTCTGTCTGTCTATTGTATAAGTCTGAGTCTGTGCCTGCCTGAAGAATGAATGTCTTGTGAATCTGTCCCTGTGTCTGTGTCTGTATGTCTGTGTGTGCGTATCCCCTAACCAAAGGCTCTGCTGTGTCTTTTATTGACTGTCACACAAAGTATCACACGGTGACAGAATGAGGGATACTTTACAGAAATTTTTAACAGAGTCTCACAAGAGATTAAGTCACTGAGCCCACCTGACCCAGACAACAAACAGTACTACAAACAGCATTGTTTGTCAAGTAATATCCGTACGTTGTGTTCAACATTTACGGTGGATATTAATTTTATAAGATTGCTTTCAACCTCTATTTGCTGCTTCTTTCAGCAAATGGTACACATGGGTCAGGGGCATAGGAGAGCGCATAATTTAAGATCACAGTTAAGCATCAACTTAGGTTGCAAATACTTATTACATGGGAAATTTAGGGCAAGTAAGGTTGGATGCTACATTGTTCTCTTAAAAGTAGGTTAAACAAACGGGCCGAGTACACAGTAGGATAGCAAGCAGTCTTGAGTTTTACATGATCTCACGCTGTATTATTAACTCTGGCTGTGAGGTCCAGCAAAATTTCCAGTCTCCTAGAATGTTAGAGCCATTCCATCACAATATTGCATCACCACATTCTGTAAAACTTTTTCCAAAATTGTATTACATTTCTTTCTTTATTTGGGGGTTGGGGGTGCTGCACGTGTGCCACAGCTCATGTGTAGTGGGTTCTCTCTTTCCACAGAGTGGGTCCTGGGGATCAAACTCAGGTCGTTGGGCTTGGCAGCAAGAGCCTTTACCCACTGAACCATCTCCCTAGACCAAATTCTGTGGACCTTTTAAGAAATGTTTGAGTCTGGGCTGATACGATCCCCTGCCCGGAGAACGTACTCACCCACTTCAGTTAACGTAATCAAGATAACCCCTATGTGCACACTTGGAGACCCATCTCCCGCGTGATTCTAGAGTCTGTCAAGTTGGCAATCAACGCGAAACACCACAGAGGAACTCACAGACGATAGATTGAAGGATCATCTGTGTCATCGACCCAATACAGATAGTTCGTCTGTCTCCCAAGTGGGCTTCTCAAAGGGCACTGGAGACTCAGATGTACTACACTCCAAGCCCCAATGTCGGTATGGCCCTGGGAGTATGTTAAGTGAATCTCTCTGAAACGAAATTCTGATGGAGGAATATCAGTTCTGCCACTGCTCCTACTGGTTAGCAGGGCAGCTGAGAGCTCTTCCAACTGGCTCCAATCCCAAACCACTCTGGCTGGCAGCCTGGTGAACAAAACAAAAGTAAGAGCTAAGGAGTGAGTAACCTCAGCCTTTGCTCTCTGCAAGAGGCATCTAGCCAAAGACATAGAAAGGCAAGTTAATTGGCAAAAGTAGTGATCATATACTCTTACCTGCATGGTGAGCCATCTCAGCAGAGACAGGTTTTGATGAAAACACTTGGAGGCGGAGTTAGGGAGATGGCTCAGCAGGTAAGAGCATGTGCAGTATAAGTAGGAGGACCTGGGATCAGAACCCCATGGGAAAATCCAGGCTTGCTCAGACTCCCTTATAACTCCAGCAATACGCACAGGAGACAGAGATGGAAGGGTAGCTGGGCCTTGCTCGTCATCAGCCCGGAGGCTCAGGGAGCCACCCTGTCTCACAAGAATGTAGCAGAAAGTGGTAGAGCAGTATGTCTGACATCCACCTGTCTCTCTCACACACACACACATGCATGTGTACCGCAGACTTCTATTACACGCAACAATAAGGATGGAGACACTAAAATGGCATTTGCCACAAAAGTTTTTGATCCCCAGAACCCAGAGAAAGCTAGGAAGAGAAAACAGACTAAACAAAATTGCTCTTTGACCTCTACACATGCACTGTGGCATGAGCACACACACACACACACACACACACACACACACACACACACACACACAAATAATAAATAAAACAAAACTTAAAGTTTAAAATAATAATGATGAAATCATTTTTTTTCAATCTCTCCATAAATGATTTTTTTCTTTATTTTCTCTTTGCTCTCTCATTATTTTTCTTTTGTTTTTAATATTAATTTTTTTTAAATTTTAGACAAGGTTGTTCTGTGTAGCTCTCTGGCTGTCCTGGAACTCACTATAAAGACTAGGCTGGCCTCAGACTCACAGAGATCCACCTGCCTCTGCCTCCCAAGTGCTGAGACTAAAGACATCCCCATCATCTTTCTCCTCTCCCCCCCCCCTTCTTCACTGTAACCATGCTATTTCTAAAATCACAAATACTCTATTAGAAAAGTGTTGGGGCTGAAGAGATGGCTTAGTCAGTAAGGTCCCTGCCATGGAATCATGAGGACCCGAGTTCAATCCTGAACACACATGGAGAAAGTTGGGCATGCATCTGCAATCCCAGTGCTGGAGGCACAGAGACAGGCAGATGCCTGAGCTATTGGCCAGCCTATGCTAATCAGCAAACTCCAGACCCCTGTGACAAATCCTGTCTCAAACAAGATGGACAGCTCCAGAGAAATGAAACAATACCTGAGGTTTACCTCTACACACACACACACACACACACACACACACACACACACACACACACGTAATAATAATAATAATAATATAAATACATAAATAAATAGATAGATAGATAAAATGTCATTTAAAAAAGAGTTGGGCTGAGCTGGGTGTGTTAGCACACACCTTTAATCCCTGCACCTCGGAGGCCGAGGCAGGAGGATCTCAAGTTCACATTCAATCTGAACTACATAAGACCTTTTCTCAAAAAGACTACTGGGGTACAAATGATGCTCTATTTCGGTCCTGTTCTAACTTGGCAAACATCTAGAAAAATCACTCATGATCTGGGCTCTGTCGTGTATGTGTGCTGAACTTGAATGAAAAGTTCAAGGAAATTCTAACGAGATTTTAAATTTTTTTATTTAATGTGTACAGGTGTTTTGCCTCAATGTATGTCTTCGCATCACGTGCATATCTAGTGCTGTGGAGACCAGAAGAGAGCATCAGATCCCCTGGAACTGGGGTTGTAGGTGGCTGTGAGCCAACACATGGGTGCTCTTAATATGTTTGGGAATTTGATCTGCACATATATCTGGGTACCACTTTTGTTCCCAGTGCTTGCAGAGGCCAGAAGAGGGTGTCAGATTCCCTGGAACTGGAGTTGCAAAGGCTGTGAGCCAGCTTGTGAGGGCTGGGAATTGAACCCGAGTCCTCTGGAAGAAGAGCCAGTGCTCTTAACCACTGAGCCATCTCTTTGGCCTGCCTTCTCTTTCTTGATTGGCTGTTTCCCCTTAAACCATGAGCCAAAGTAAACACTTGGTTCCTTATATTGTTTTTGATGGCTGTTTTGTCACAGTAGCAGGGGTGGGGGGGTGGGGGGACTAACTAATACAAGCCTGGGGGTGGGGCAGAGCATAAGGATGGGGGGGAGAAGGATAGAGCGATTATAATCTTGTTATATACAGCTTCAAAAGGACAAACCAGAAGGCAAAGGATGAAATTTGTTTTCCTCGAAATCTAGGCTTTTTGTTTATTTAAGGAGACAACAGACAATAGACTTATGGCCAAAATGGAAGGAAATGTTTGCTGTCTTTAAAAGTGAAAGACAAGAACATGCCAACTATATGAGAAATACCTTCTAAACAACAACAAAAACCACCACCACCACCACCACCACCACCACAACAGCAACAACAAAACAGCATACCCACCAGAAAACTGGCAAAGAAGGCAAACAAGGGGATTAGAGAAGGGGACTGCACTGGATTAGGTGCTCAAAATTCAGAAAAAGGAAATTAAAAACAAAAATCAGACAGGACTTTTTTGTATATTGATTTCAAAAGTTTGGGAGCTGCATAGTGTCAAGTGTTGAGCTACTGTGAGGTTATAGGGGGCCCCCCTGATTTTTCTGGAAAAGAATCTGTCACCTCTGACATAAATGAAGCAAGTATGTTGAGAATAACCAAGGAATTTCCCTTCTGGTCTAGCTTGTGAAAACGCAAACGTCTACATGGTGTATGCTAAAGCCCGGGGTGAGCCACCATAGAACAGTCCGAAGCATGCTGAAGAGACAGGTAGCATCCATATATAGCCACACGGGTAAATATGAGGGCTGTCATTAATGAAAAACTTAAAAAACAAAAAACCAAAAAAACAGAAGACTGTCCAAGTGTGGGTGTGTGGGGGTCCCACCTTAAGATTCAGGTCCCTAGTACAGAAAAAGACCAAAGCAGCCAACTTTAGTCAGGCTTCTAAAAGCACCAAAATTGTGTAGGCCCAAGCCAGCAGCACCGTGACCCAAAACAGTTCCCAGAGTTAAAGAAAAACACTTTCTAAGACAAACAAGACGGCCTTGGGCTAAAAGAGTTTCCCCACGTAGACAGCCCATGGCCTCGGGCTAAGAGTCTTCTCCCCACCCACATTGACTAAGACACTAAAGTTTACATTTTCTAGGAGCCCGCAACCTTGCTATATGCCAGCACCAATCAATTTAAAGATTAACTGGCCCCTACCTATCAAAATGGGAAAACAATTTGGGGACCAATCAACTTGTCCCAACTCGGTTTGTGCCTAGCAACCGTTTCAACGATAAATAAAAAGGCTTGCTTTCTGCCCATTGGGGTCGGTTCTATCCTGCGTGTTAGAACGGCCCCAGTATACTGGAATAAATCCTCTTGCTATTTGCATCGATATCCCGTCTGTGAGTCTCTGTGGGGATGCGGTGTTCCAGTTTGGGCCCTGGGGGTCCCAGTTTGGATCTCTGAAGTCCAACAGTTGCACATGCCTTTAGCCCCGGCACTGGGGCAGGAGAATCTCTGTGAGTTAGAGGCTAGCCTAGTTTACAAAGTGAGCTCCAGGACAATCAGGGCTATTACACAAAGAAACCTTGTCTTGAAAACAAACAAATAAACAAAAAATTAACCAACCAAGCAAACAAAAAGAGAAGACAGATCTGTAACAGAATATATGTAAATTTAAAATATCTCAACAGGAGAACGGATTAAACAAACTATGACACATTTATACAATAGAATACTACTCAGCAATAAAAATAAACTATTGGCATATGTAAGGACATAGATGAGCCTCCTAAAGCCTCCTAAACACTCCCAGAACTGGGTGCGGTGGCACTCGCCTTTAATGACAGCACTCAGGAGGTAGAGGAAGGTGGGTCTCTGTGAGTTCAAGGCCATCCTGTTATATATAGAGAGTTCCAGGACAACCAGAGCTGCTTAATAAGACCCCTGTCTCAAAAAAAAAAAAAAGTTGGGGGGAACCACTCCAGTGAGCCAAAGCCACAATAAAATACAGCATGCATTTCTCATGTCTGTGAAATTCCGGAACAAGCTGCATCCGCTACTGTCCGGTGGGGATGGCAGAAGGCAAGGGGAGTTTCAGACAGATGGAAATGACCTAGACCTTGACCGAGGTGTACTTAAACGGGTGCATGTGCTTCTCGAAATTCATCCAAAGGTGCATTGTAAATGGGTTCATGTTCTTATGAGTATATTACACATCAATAAAGTTGCTTTGAAAAACAAAAGAAGAGCTGGCCACGGTGGTTCACCCTCATAATCCCAGCACTCAGGTGGCTGAGGTAGAACAATGATTGAACTTTCCTAGGCAGCTTGGGCTATACTATGAGTCAGGCCAGCCAGAGCTACAGTGTGAGGCTGTCTCAAAAATAAATAACTGAAAGAAACATACACACACACACAAAGGGATCCACGTTTTCTGAGAGATTTTTGACACGAGAAAACTGCTAATAAGAGAGACTATCTAGCCACTGCATGTACCGATAGCTTGGGCTCCTCTAACAAAATGCCTCAGGTGGGGTGACTTAAAAAAAACAATACGCTTCAATTTTTTTTCCGTACAATGTAGAATTGGGAAGTCCAAGATCAAAGTCACAGCTAATTCAATTTCTTGGCTCCTTAGCTTGGACTCTTTCTGGTTTGTAAGCAACCATCTTCCTATTTAATGGGGGGAGGGCTGGTACTGGTCTCTTCCTTGTCTTTTAAGGACACTAATCCCTTCTTGGAACCCCACTGTCAAGTCTCTCTTTTAATCTAATTACCTCTGAAAGGCCCTCCTAATGCTATCTCCTTGGGGATTAAGGGCTTCAACATAATTTAAGGAGACACAAATATTCAGTCCATAATACACTAGAATACAGAGAGCAAAGAAGAGCTTTGAGAGTTCCCATCTGGTGGGTCCAAAACCTGCGCCCCTCTAACCTCTGCTCCTCGGTTCTTCCATCAGTTTGGGCTCTGGAGCTGGCAAATTTAGGGACTACGGTGTCTTAGGAAGATCACAAACCTGTCCTCCATCCCTTGAATTCCTCCACACAAGCACAGGCATTACCAGGACCAGAAAAACAAGCAAGATCCGAATGGTCTGACTCCAAGCTTCGAATAGTTTATTTCACCCAATTCATGCCCTCCTCTGACCGGGAGACAGTAACAGAAATGGCACAAGCCTTGAAGACACAGTGACAGAAACAAGCGCCAGCCGATGGCCAACCTCTGTCGGGGCACTCAGCATGTAATGCAGTCACCTGTTTACTGGACAGCGAGGACTACATTGTGTCCACCATTGATTCCCAACAGTGTCCAGGATTAACAGTACTGGTTAAAACATGCATGTGTGGAGCTACGGGAGATAGCTCAGCCAGCCCAGCCCACTTGGTGAACCCCAGGTCCCAGTGAGAGACTGTCTCATAAAACAAGGCGCACAGTTCCTGAGAAATGACACCTGAGTATGTGTGTTGTATGTATGCACGGATGTTGAAGTTCCAGTTTGGAGGTAGTCTCTTACCCTCACCAAAAATCCCCTCTGGAGGTTGGAGAGATGGCTCCGTGGTTAAGAGTACTTGTTGCTCTTGCAGAAGGTCTGGGTTCGATTTCAAGTACCCACAGGGTGGTTCACAACCCTCTGTAACTCCATTTCCAGGGGATCCAACACCATCTTCTGACCTCTGAGGGTACTAAGCATTCACGTGGTATCCATACATACATGCATGCGGACAAAACATCCATCCACCAATAAAGTGAATAAATCTAATTTTTAAAGAATTTAATTCCTTCTTCTGCTAGACCTGAAAAGCCAAACTCAAGTGCAAAACATGCAAGGACTTATCAATACCTGAGACTTTGTTAATTAGCAAAACAAAAATCAGGTCAGTCATAAGTCTTTACTGTTGAAACTGATGACATGTTAATTAGAATGATGAAATTTAGGCATGGATTCGTTTGGTTTTTTTTTAAGATTTATTATTTATGTATATGAGTGCTTTATCTGGATGTACACCTACCTGCATGCCAGAAGAGGGCATCAGACCCCATTATAGATGGTTGTGAGTCACCATGTGGTTGCTGGGAATTGAACTCAGGACCTCTGGAAGAGCAGCCAGTGATCTTAACCACTGAGCCACCTCTACAGTGCTTCCTCCTCCTCTTCCTCCTCCTCTTCCTCCTCCTCGTCCTCCTCGTCCTCCTCCTCTTCCTCCTCCTATTACTAAGTTTTATTTTATCCATATGAGTATTTCACCTGTATGTATGTCAGTGTGTCACATTCATGTCTGGCATCCCCAGAGGCTGGAAGAGGACATTAGATTCCCTAGAACTGGAATTACAGATGGTTGTGGGCTGCCATGTGAATGCCGAGAATCAAATAATTGTCAGTATTGCCCACTTCTGAAGAGTCAGCATATCATCTTCGACAGGAGACATAGCAGGTAGCCAGCACCTCACCCTCAGAGGCCCGTGTCACCAGCAACAACAAGCAGATCCCCCTTGCTCAAACCTCTGGGTCTCAACCCCATGTCTCTCCTCAAAGACTTTTTATTTTCCCCTTTATTCCCCCAAGACTGCTTCCTGAAACTGTTACTTCTATAACTCCTTTGATTTTTTTTTTCACTCCATGCCCCTTGGTTCTTCGGTGCCTAGTTAATAATTCCTTATACTTAGCTAACAATTTCCTATATTCAATTCTCTCTGTTGAAACAGCCAGTGTGGTTTTTGGCTTCTGTCTGATATAGGATATGTTAGAAAAAACTTTAAGGTGATGCATGACTAACTTGGCTTAGGTCAACATCCAATAAATATTAATGGAATAAATAAATGAGTAAATGACTAGATTTCTTCCTGTAAATTAGTAATGACTTCCCCAGTTTTCAGTTATTAGGATATATTATTTGTACAAAATAATGGGTTTCATGGTGACATTTTCACACCTATACACGATGTGCTTTTATTATAGTCACCCCTTTACCCTGTCTTGTTCCTCTCCGTCACCGATTGATCACCCCAACCCCCAAGTAGGCCCCCTACTCCTTTTTTTTTCTCTTGTTTGCCATGTTTGTTTTTGCTCTTGTTTGAGACAGGGTCTTACTGTATAGCCCTGAATGGCCTGAAACCCACTGTGTACATAAGATGGCCTCAAACTCACAGAGATCCACCTGCCTCTGCTTTCTGACTGCTTCCTTGATTTATTTTTTAGCTTTTTGTTTTGTTTTATTTTTAAGATTTATTTGTGAGTGTGTGTGTGTGTGTGTGTGTGTGCCACATGAGTGTGTGTGTGTGCCTCATGAGTGTGTATGAGTGTGTGTGCCACATGAGTGTGTGTGCCTCATGAGTGTGTATGAGTGTGTGTGTGCCACATGAGTGTGTGTGTGCCTCATGAGTGTGTATGAGTGTGTGTGCCACATGAGTGTGTGTGTGTGCCTCATGAGTGTGTATGAGTGTGTGTGTGCCACATGAGTGTGTGTGTGTGTGCCTCATGAGTGTGTATGAGTGTGTGTGTGTGTCACATGAGTGTATCTGTATGTGTGTGCCACATGAGTGTGTGTGTGTGTGTGTGTGTACCATGTGAGTACAGGTGCCCTTGGAGGTCAGAAGGTGGTATTGGAGCCTCTGGAGCTTGAGTTACAAAATGGTAGTAGTGTGCCATCCAGTGTGGTGCTAGAAATTGAACTCAGGTCCTCTGGAAGAGCAGCAAGCACTCTTAACCACTGAACCTTCTCTAGCTGGACTCCTCAGTTTTTATAACGTTGTTATGTGATTGAAATGAACACGAACCAGTCCCCAGAGCCCTCTCGTTTCTAAAGGAACGTCTCCCACCAGCCATAGCCAGAATCAACTCTGCACTGGGAAACATGAGCCGCTACAGCCATGTAGCGCTCCCCAGAAGGGATTGTTCATTCAAGGGGAGCGGCAGCCACACAGTTGTCTTAGGTTCCAAACCATTCACTGGGGTCCCTATCACCACCAGCAGGTATATTTTAGTTCTGGCACCCCGTGTTTACTGTTCATGGTCTAGCTGGATAAAACATTCCTTCTTCTGCCTGTTTGGCAACTGTTATTTTGACACAGTGTATCACCCCCTGACAGGCAGGTATACAGCCTTGGGCCACAGGAGCTCACATACCAAGCCTGAAGATGACGCAATGGGCCAGAGAGATTAAGAGGGGCACCCATCCCCCACTGAAAGAAGATCCACACACTTCACCCAACTCTTTAAGTTCTCATTCGTTTTTTGTTTTTTTTTAAAATTATTTTATAACCAAGTATGGCACCCCTTTAATCCCAGCACTTGGGAGGCAGAAGCAAGCAGATCTCTGAGTTCTAGGCCAGCCTGGTCTACAGAGTGAGTTCTAGGGAAACCAGGGCCATGTAGAGACCTTGTCTCAAAAATAAATAAATATACATGAATAAATACATAATCAATAATATTTTTATTATTATATGTGTACGGGTGTGTTGTACGCATATATGTCTATGTACTACATGTGTGCCTGGTACCTGAAGAGGCCAGAAGAGGGTATTGGATCTCCTGGAACTGGAGTTACAGACAGTTGTGAGCTGCCATGTGGGAGCTAGGAATTGAACCCAAGCCCTCTGGAAAGGGTAGTGTGGTGATTTGAATGAAAATGGCCCCCATAGGCTCAGCGAATGGCACTATTAGAAGGTGTGCCCTTGTTGGAGGAAGTGTGTCATTGGGATGGGCTTTGAGATTTCAAAGGCTCAAGTTGGGCCCAGTGTCTGGGTGTAAAACTCTCAGCTGCCTCTCCAGCACTGTCTGCCTACATACTACCATGCTTCCCACCATAACGATAGTGGACTAAACCTCTGAACTGTAAGCCAGCCAGTGAAATGTCTTCCTTTATGAGAGTTGCCATGGTAATGGTGTCTCTTCACAGCACTAGAAACCTTAAGTCAAGTAGTAAGTGCTCTTAACCACTGGGCCATCTCTCCAGCTCCCAGGAGATACTTCAGTTAGTAAAGTACTTGCCTGGCTCGCCAAGGATCTGAATTTGATCCCTGAAAACTGTAGGGGGAATAAAAGCCAGGCATAAGGCCTAGTGATACACATTTATAATCCAGGGCTGAAGAGGCAGAGACAAACAGCACCATGGAGTTGACTGGCCAGCAGGCCTAGCCTAGCGAATCAGTAAAAAACAAAACGCAAAACAACAACAACAAAAACAAAAACAAAAAAAACAAGCCAGGTGGTGGTGGTGGTGGTGGTGGTAGCTGCAGCAGCTACGCCTTTAATCCCAGGACTCAGGAAGCAGAGGCAGGAGGATCGCTGTGAGTTCGAGGCCAGCCTGATCTACTCCAGGAGAGCCAGAGTTACAACAGAGAAGACTTGTTTCAAAAAGCAAAACAAAAAAAAAGGCCAAAAACGAAAAACAAGGTAGATGGTTCCTCAGGAAGGACATGATCTGACTTCCAGCACTCACATGAACATGAGCACACACATGCAAAGACACATACACACAAAAACGCTCATATTCTCTGTGTGTGTCCATGCGTGTGCGTCCCCGTATGTGTGGAAACACACATGTGAAGATCACACACATGTGACGATCAGAGGTAAATGTTGGGTGTCTGCTTCAATCTCTCTCTGCCTTCTTTTTCGAGATAGGGTCACTCACTGACACTAGTACAAAACTTTCTGGCCAACAAGTCCCAGGGATCCTCCGGTCTCCAGCTCCCTTGTACCTGGATCACAGGCAGGAGCCATTCTGGGCATTGGGTGTTGAACTCTGGTCTTCACCCTTTCATAACAAGCACACTCTATCCACTGAGTAATCTTCCAACTGAAAGTCCTCATTCCTTATAAAGAATTCACCTCTTGGCTTCTTCAGTGCACTTTGATTTTCAAGAGCTGGAAAGAGTTGTAGACGTAGCTTGCTTAAGAGGGCAGACCTTAGTCGATGGCTGTTAGGTGGGACAGTTGATAAACCCAGCTTCCTTGTCTTACGGAGTATGTATGTCGGGGGAGGGGGGGGCTGGGGAGCAACATGCTAGAGCCTGCCCCCACTCCTAAAGCAGAATGAAGTGACCCCTGACCTCACCCCCAAACCCTGGCCAGAAGTGGATTTATCTGAAGTGGATTGTTGGCTTCTTCTTCCATAATCTAGGCCACCCATCTGGAGCGCCCGAGTGGAGGAGTCACCAGCTGACTTACACGGGACCCTTCCCTGTGTCAGCTGAGGGAAGAACTCTCAGATTCCAGATGGGACTTCCCTGATCGCCACCTCTTCACCAGGCACCTCTGGGCAGAAATGCTGAGTCACGCTGTGCCCTCCTCCCCTTCCCGTCCCCACATCCTGTCATCCATCTAATTGAACCCACAGACCTCCTCTACCTTTCACCACAACTGTTTCACCTAGATAGATAACTCCTGAGCAGAGCACACGTACACATGCAGCTGTAGGGACCAGAGGCCACCACTGACCCCGGGGAATATCCCACAGAGATCTTCAGCAGCTGAACCCTGGGAGGAATGAGATAAGTGCCACGCCTCCCACCTGCTAGGCAAATACCACGGATGATTCCCATAACAGAAACGGTGCCTGGCCCTGAGATCTACTGAGGGGGAAGGAGGTCATCTGCTGACATTCCTGCCTAAGCCTCAGAGGGTCATTTTGCAGATAGAAGCTGGGGACCTTGAGGGGGGAATCTCTAAACTCCATGCCTCTCAGCTAAAACAGTTGGAATGAATACAGGGCTGATAGGGAGATCAAAGCCTTATCCAGGTGTTATTACAGGCGCAGAGATCTAGACCGAAGGGTAAATGATGACGTGCAGAATGAGAAAAGCAGCAAATCTGTGGAGGCAACAGGAATCAGGAAAGTGGGAGCAGCTACACATGCTAGGTAGCTGTGTGTGCTGACTTGGTTGGACTAAGGGACACCCAGATAGCTGATGTGAAAATGTTATAATAATGGATTCACTGTTTGGAGGGTGTTTGTGAAAGAGGGTAGAATTTAAGTTGGCCGACCGAGAAACACAAACGTGTTGAAGGCCTGAAAAGCAGATGAGGCCACTACCATAGCACATTCTTTGTTGGGAGCTCCAACTTCTTCTGTCCTTGGCTGTGGTGACCCCGGATCCCTGAGCCTTTGGTCTCAGACCAGAACTTTCACCATTGGATTTTTTGGGGTGCCCAGTTTTCAGTAACAGAAGGTGGAATTTCTTGGCTACCATAATTGTGTGAGCCAGTTCTTATACTAAATATATATGTATTTTCCATTGGTCTCGCTTCTCTGGAGAGACAGCAGGAAGAGAGGTGGTGTGATGAGTTGGCTTCTCCAGAATTAGATAATGGGGTGGGTGACCTTTGAAGGGCAATTTGTTTATTAGGGACCAAGCTCTGTGGAAAGAAGTGGGAGATGCCAGGAAGGGTAGGATGAGAAACTGAACTGGGCTGTGGGTATAGTAAAGCCCTAGCCAGTCTGACAGAAAGCTCTAGAGCAAGGCTTATCCAACGGAGTTCTGCATTAGGCTGAGCTAGGCTAACATGGCCAGCCAATTGTTCCCTCTTCACACTCTCAAAGCATGTCTTTCTTCTCAGCCATCGGGTGTGGGCTTGGGGAGGACATGCCCAGCAGTGAAGTCTAGGAAGACTCTTGTCTAGGAAGACTATAGGAGCTGACAGCCTGGGACTATCAGTTCTTTGGGCCCTTCATGGAGAGACAGCAGGGATTTCCCCTGAAGAAGGATCGAGTGACACATTCGCCTTTCCCAAGAGGAATTGGGCATACCAAAAGAGTGGTTGTTCCAACTATTCATTAATTCAGACAGACAGACAGACAGACAGACAATGGATAGCTATTATTGAGGACTTATTTTATGCCGTGGCTTAAAACTAGGTGCTGTGAAAAGATGCAAAGACCAACAGGATGGGTTACATCATGGTTTGGGTACACCCAGAAGCAGGTCCCGAGATGAGAAGACAGACCTAGCCCAGCCTGATGGCGTATATATGGACAACCTCAGCACCAAAAGGCATAAGAAAGAGGAAGAGGAGTTCAAGGGGAGTGAGGAGGTGTGTCAGAGAAGGGAATTAAGTAAATTGATTCTGGAGTAATGGGCACACACACACACAAACACACACACACACAAATGTAATAACAAAAGGGTTTTAGAAAAACAAACATGGGGCCAGGTATAGTGGCGCACACCTTTAATCCTGGCGCTCAAGAGGCAGAGGCAGGCAGACCTCTGTGAGTTCCAGGACAGCCAGAGGTAAAAAATGAGACTGTCTTCAAAACAAAACAAAACAAACGAAAAAGGTAGAATGTGAATCTACCCGTGTTGATCTCTGGCCTCTACGCATAAGTACATATACCATGCACATACTTAGCTAACAAATACAAATACCACACATTGCCACGGAAGTGAGGGCTTTAATGGCCACCACTGTAAGCCCCCTGGAACAACTTCTCACAAGGAAAACTTGAAAGCGATCACAGGGCTTTCCATTATCCAAGAGAGCTAGGGTGCTCAAACACCAGTCTCCATCAGGCAATGGCTGAGAACCGCTCTCGGAAGCATTAAGTGCCTGGCACTTTCAGATTGTTCTGTGTTGCCGAGTGTGGATGTGACGAGGATGGAGAGACAAGGGTGTGGGGGAGGGGGCTCCACCAGCAGATGCTGAGCTCACATCAGTACTTTATAGACTGGAGGTGTGGGGGGAGGGGGGCAGACCATCAGAAAACAGCCTGTCAAATATGACGATTTACATTAACTTGAAACGTGGCATACAAAGCAAGTCCACGTTATGGTTTGGATCTTAAATGTCTCCCAGAGTCCATAGGTAAAAACGTTTGGTTGCCAGCCTTTCACACTACTGGGAGTTGGTGGAACCATGAGAAGGTGGGGGACTAACGGATCACCAGGGGTAGACCCCCTTTAGGGAATAGTGGGACCCTGAGCTTTCTTTTCTCCTGTTTCTGGGCACCATGGGGAGAAGAGTTTCGTTCCTCATAAGATTTCCACCATGAAGTAATACCTGGCCACAGCCAAAAGCACCAGGCCAACCACAGACAAAGAAGGGTTGGCCTAGAAGGAAGAGCCAGCTTGAGGGGTTTCATGGCTGAGTGGTTCTAGAACAAGCAGGACCCGAAGGAGGATTTCTACTTCCTGTGCGGGGATTAGCAAGGCTTTGTCATGAACTGAGTATACTGTCTAGAGAAATCCCGGTGGCTGCAGAGCAGAGGTTGGGGTTAAGGAACTAGGACTAGGGGTTGGGGAGGAGGGCAGAGGGCCCGAAGTGGCTGTGGAGACAGAAAGTTACCAAATCAAGAGATGAGAACGCACCTGGCCTAAGCTAACTGGGAGAGGAGCTAGAGCGGGGCCCTGAGGTCAGTTATGGATTCTGAGCCCTTTCACCGCACACCAGGGACGGGATTCAGCAAGAAGATTTTCATAAGATAAGCCCACTCACAGCCATGAACCGAATGAGTCACAGAGTGCCACATCTGTTCCTACCTTGAGCATATTCCATGGCTACAGTTAGACAGCAGGCTGGAAAGTGTGATTCAAACCCCTCCCCCCTTTTTTTTTTAAATGAGAAGATTCACCCTGCTCTTTTCTAAGGTATTCAAAGAATTAAAAGCAGTCTTTTGGAGCCAGGTGGCAGTGTACACTCCTGTAGTCCCAGCCCCAAGGGGCTTGAGGCAAGAGGATTGCGAACTCATGGTCATTTTGGACTACAATGAACCCTTCTCGTAAATTAAGAAATGCAGGCCTGGGGAGATGGTGCAGCTGCTAAGGTAATTGCCACACAAGCATGAGACCTGAGTTTGCTGCCCGGAATCCACATTAAAAACAAAAAAACCTGACCTACACACACACACACACACACACACACACACACACACACACACACACACACACGCAACAACATAGTAGTCTTTCCCACAGGTGCTGTGTGGTTTTGGCTTTCTCTTTTTCCCAGTGCTGAGTTCACTGGCTTTTTGATCAGTGAACACCGTGCCTAAACTACACTGTTCTGTGTGTTGTTTATCTTACCTCCCCTGCCTGCCACCACCACCACCCACCCACCCCACACACAGAGGCATCAAAAGCAACTTGTATCCCACGGTAGTAAGGCTGGAAGCAGCGAGGAGCTAGGAACTAAACATGCCATCTCTTCAATTGCCACACTAATTCTGGCACCTGGCTATGATGAAGCCCCACCCCACCCCCATCCTCCCCAGCCCCCAAGAAGTCTTTCCTGGAAGCAGCAAACACCCTTTCCATTTACACCCCATCAGCAAGAACAGAACCACAGAGCTGTACTTAGCTGCCGGCAAAGTTGAGAAGTGTAATTTTTAATTTCAGGTGGCCATGTACCCAGTCAACAACAAACTCAGTCTTTAAACACACTTTTTATTAATTGGGTTTTTCTGTGTGCGTGTGGAAGGGTCTCTGTGCACGTGTGCAGGTGCATACACACGCACGCCTGTGCTCAGGCATGTGCACAGATGCATGTGTTCCTGCAGGCACAGAGGCTCCAGGGGGCCATCGGCTGCCCCACTCCATATCTCTCTCTCTCTCTCTCTCTCTCTCTGCTTTTATCCCCTTGACTGGGTCGTTCACTGAACTGAGCCCAGAGCTAGGCTGGCAGTCCTCAGCAAGCTCCAGTGAGCCTCGTGTCTCTGCTTCCTGTACCTTCCCAACCCTCCACCTCCCGGCACTAGGTTGATCGTGCGGGTATTTCACATGGGTGCTGATGGTTGGAATTCAGAAAGCCCTCATACCTGCTGAGCTATTTCTCCAGCCTCCTACCGCTCTTCCCACACACGCACAAAAAAAAAAAAAAGAAGATATTGCGGAGCAACAAGAAGCCCCTGTTCATATTAGTTAACTCTTGCTGCCTAACCACCACCCTAGCAACTGACAGCCTGAAGCAACTGCGTTTTGGTTTCTCACAGTTCTGTTAGACAGGCATCTCTGTTCCATGTGGTACTGTCTACAGGACCGTGGTCAGAGCTGGAAAACCCAAAATGGCCACCCTCACACAACCAATGCCTCTGTTGGGGGAGGGGGGGACTCAGATGACCAGGGCTAACTGGAAAGACTGAGCTTCTTTGTTGGGGTAGTGAAGCTCTTGACTAGATATGGAGGTTTGGGTCTCTTCCAAGTGGTTCCTCTCTCCAGCAGAATAGCTTGGACTTCTTCACATGTGACCTGAAAAATCCTCCCAGGCTAAAGTAGAGGTGACACGACCGCTTAAGGCTCGCACTCAGGGCCACATATGTGTGCCCATAACCTCACTCCTGCTTTAAACAATTAATCACCCCTGCAATTGAGGATCACATACTGCTATCATTTGGATCCCCCAAAGACCCATACATCAAAAGCTTTGTCCCCAGCTTTAGTACTAGTGGGAAATACCAGAAGCTGCCAGGTCTGTAGGCCTTAGCTGAGGGAAGTAGGTTACTGGGGGCATGCCCTTGAAGGGGATCCTGGTAGCTGAGCCCCCCCCCTCTTCTTTCTCTTGCTTCCTTGGCACATAGTGGACAGCTTTGCTCCACATGAAGTCTCTATCAGAGGAGCTGCCCCTCTCCAGGCCTAAAGGAAAGTTGCCAACACACTATAATGGAACCCTGTAAAACTGTGAGCCTGTATAAGCTTCTCCTCTTTATAAATTGATACCTTAGACATTTGTTACAGATCCAGAACACGTGTAAAATTGGATCCGTGGTTTTATATCTGTTAGCACGTGTCCTAGTTAGGGCAACTATCGCTGCGATGAATGATCAAAGCAACTTGGGGAGGAAAGGATGTATTTGCCTTATACTTCCATATCATCGTCATCATCGTCATCATCGTCAACATCATCATCATCATCACCATCATCGAAGAAAGTCGGAACAGAAACTCAAACAAGGCAGGAACCTGGAGGCAGGAGCTGATGCAGAGGCCTTGGAGGGGTGCTGCTTACTGACTTGCTCCTCGTGGCTTGCCCAACCTGCTTTCTTATAGAACCCAGGTCCACCAACCCAGGGATGGCACCACCCACAGTGGGCTGGGCCCTGGCCCTCCCCCATCAACCACTAACTAAGAAAATGCCCTACAGTCTTGCCTATGTCTCAATCTTATGGAGGCATTTTCTCAATTGAGGTTCCCTCCTCTCAGATGACTTTAGCGTGTGTCAGGTTGACATAAAACTAGGCAGCACACCACTGTTTCTAAGCCAGCGCTCCAGACAGCTCAGCATTTCTTCTTCAGTTCCAACCAAATAAATAATGGAGCCTTGATGTGGTTCTATGTGGAAGGGCTCGGAAAGAACCAATAAATAGCTACAAAACTATACCCAGTGTTTTTTATATAGGAGCGGTCCTCTTAAGCTGTAAAGCCAGGGAAAAGCATGGCTGCCACCCGTGGGACCATCTGCAAATCACAACTTTTAGAACTCATTAGAGAAACGAAGTCATGGGGTAAGCACCTGACCGGAATTCTCAGGAAATATATGAATGCCTCCCAAGAGAGATGAAATATAAGCACTCTCGGGCAGCATACAAGGTCAGGTGGGTATTTTACCAGATACAATAAACTATAAGGGGGAATGTGATGCTTACTACTCATTGACAATTTGACAAGACCTAGAATCACCAGGAAGATGGGTCTCTGATTATGCCCAGGGGAAAGGAGAATCATGACTATACTGATTAACTTGGGAAGACCTTCCCACTGTGGGTGGCACCATTCCCTGACCAGGATCCTGTAGAGAAAGAGAGCTGAACCACCACATACATCCATGACTCTGTGCTTCCTAAGTGCAGCTGCAATGGGACCAGCCAGCCTCCTGCCACCATGCCTTCCCTGTCTGCTGCTTTGTCTTGCTTGCCCTGATAGACTTTATCCCTCTGGAACAATAATGCAAAACGATATTTCTTTTTGAGAGAAGGTCTTACTATGTATCCCTGGTTGTCCTGAAACTCACTCTGTAGACTAGACTGGCCTGAAACTCACTGAGATTAGCCTGCCTCTGCCTCCAGAGTGCTGGGATTAAAGGCGCGTGCCACCATATCTGGCAGTAAACTAATACAAACTTTCCCCCTTAGGCTGCTTTTGGCAGTGTGTTTTATCACAGTCAGGAGAAAGACACTAAGATAGGCAGTCAGATGGAAATGCTGGGAGTGAAAATATGACTTGTGTTTGATGAGATCATCAGGAGGCTGAGGAAATAAACAGAGAGGGAAGCAGAGGGAAACCAGACCCAGCAGCCGAGAGCCCTGGGGTGCTGTCAAATGAATTTAACTGGAATCCCAGAAGGAGAAGTAAGAACAAAGCAGGTGAAATATTTGAATAAATAATGACTGAAGACTTTTCAAAATTAATGGCAGGTGCCAAACCGTAGAGTCACAAAGCTCAGAAAAGACCAAGCACGGTGAAAACAAAATCAAAACAAAACAAAACAACAACAACAAAACAAATTAAAAACCCTAGGCTTAGCATATTCAAATTGCTGAAAGTCAAAAACAAAGAGAGAATCATAAAGGCACCGAGAGAAAAAAGATACATTCATTACCTTCAATAGAACAAAGCCAGGAATTATCGAAGACTTCCCATCAGAAACCATAAAAGTCAGAGGACAACAAAACATCTTTCAAATGCTAAAAACAACAAAAGAACATCTCAGCCAAAAATTCAGTATGAAAATATATCTCAGGAATTAAAAGGAATACTTAATTTAAAAAAAAAAAAAGATTCTTTCTGTGTATGAGTGTTTGCGTGTGTGTACGTGTGAGGACCACAAGCAGTTAGTGTCTGTGGAGCCCAGAAGGGGACAATGGATCCCCTGTAACCGGAGTTACAGAGAATTGCGAGTAGTCTTATGGGTATTGGGAACCAAACCTAGATTGTCTGCAAGAACAGCAGGTGCTCTTAACCAACACCCTCCTTTGGACCCGACTCAAATGCACACATGCCCCTCTCACCTCCATATATAGATATGAAAATAACATAAAGGAATGAAAAGGAAGCTAGCCAAACATAGTTGGGTAGCAGGCTAGAGAGTCAGCAGGCAGCGTTCCTCCATGGTCCCTGCCTTGAGCTCCTACCCTGACTTCTCTCAACTGTGGATTGTGACCTGGAAGTATAAGCCAAATAAACCCTTCCCTACCCAAATTGCCTTTGGTTGGACTATTTCCCGTAGCAACAGAGATCAAACTAGAACACGTCCAAGACCAGCCTGGTCTACATAATGAGATCCAGGTTAGTCAGAGCTACGTAGTGAGACACCCACATGAACACAAAATAAATGCATTAAGTGTAATAAATCTTTTGAGACTGAGTCTCACTGTGCAGCCCCGGCTGGCCTGGAACTCACTGGGCAAACCAGGCTGGCCTGGAATTCAGAGATCTGCCTGTCTCTGCCTTCTAAGGGCTGGGATTAAAGGTGTGCACCACTACACCCAGCTAAACGTAATAATTTTTAAATAAATAAATCTCTCTTACTTTATTTGTTCTTTTAATTTCTTTTGGTGCTATGATGGAACTAGGATCTCATACATGCTAGGCACATGTACTACCAGCAAGCTCCACCCCCACTCCTGCCCCCGCCCCCATCCCCCATCCTCAAATCTCTTAATATTTAAAACTCCAAATGACATTTTCCGCACGCAATCCAACTACATTCCTTAAGAAAACAGACAGCTTGGAGGAATGGTGGATAAAAAAAATTAAATGTCAGCCAGGCGGTGATGGCGCACGCCTTTAATCCCAGCAATCGGGAGTCAGAGGCAGGCAGATCTCTGTGAGTTCAAGGCCAGCCTGGTCTACAGAGTGAGTTCCAGGACAGCCAGGGCTACAACAGAGAAACCCTGTCTCAAAAATAAAAACGGAAACAAACAAACAAAAAAATTAAATGTCCAACGCAGCACAAAATTTCCATGGCTCAAGGTTTGATCCTCTTCCTTGTAGGAGGGTATGCAATGACAATAGATGTCTTCCAGGGTGCCAGGCCACTTTGTATTTATATTTTCTAGGCTTTCTTTATCTTGAGCCATTGGGCCATGGCTCAGTGAGGAGAATCGGTGTGCCAGCGGTCTATGAAGACAAGCTTCTGGGAGTGATCAGGAGTGGGAAGAGGGAAGGGGAGCCATAAGGACTCATACTCAGTGGAGCCACCACCCAACCTCACAGGGGCGCTGGAGTGTAACCGTTCGTCCTGACTGCAGCCAAGGGAGCTGGGCTTGTGTGTTCCTGCCTAGTGAGTCACTGGCTAGAGGCCATGTGAATTCCCAGGTGTGGCCAACCAACGTAGTAGCACCCGCTAGTCACCTAAGGGTAGGCCCCTGAAGCATGTCACAGGTGCAGGCTGTCAGCCGCAAAGCACACTGAGCTGGCAGAGCAGAGACCCAGGGGCAAACGGCTCCCCTTGTGAAACTGGGTCTGCTTGACCCTTTCTTTCCTGAAATTGAATAGAGGCCGGACACAGGGAGATTGAACCTCAACACTAGAAAGCCCCTGTAACTTGGATTTAAATCCCAGGTGTCAGAACTAGGGGTTACCCCCATTTTCTCGATACAGAAGGCCAGGTTGTAAGCTGGGCTGAGGCCTCATTTCCCAGCATCCAGCAAAGCCATGTGCGGCCTGTAGAGAATAAAAAGTAGTTTGGTGTGCAATTTCTGGGCCCTGTGTTTTTGGTGGCTTTGTTTTTTTTGCAGGGCTGAGGGTGGGTCCCAGGGCTTTGCTCATGCTAGGCAAATGTCCCTCCATCGAGCTACATCTCCAAGCTCCATGAAGGGTGTTTGAAGGAAGGGTAGCCCTTCCTCAACCTTCCTGGTTCTTGCCACCTAAAGTGAGTCCTGAAGGTTCAAGTGTCCGCTTTGAACCATGGGATACATGTAGGGTTGCCAGACTTAGCAAATAAAATTCTTCTTCTTCTTTTTTTTAATCTTTACTTATTTATTTTATGTGGGAAGGTGAAGAGTGTCCTTGCTATACAGCATGTGTGGAGATCAGTTGTATCCTTCTACCATGTGGTCCCAGGGACCTAACTTAGGTGGTCAGGCCTGGTGGCAAGTGACCCTACCCACTGAGCCACCTCACTGGCCCCTTCACTTCATTATGCGACATAGGCATTATATTCACACTAAAAAGAATTCATTGTTTGATATTCCAATCCAATTGTTGTTCTGCGTTTTCTCTGATAACCCAGCTCACAGACTGTATGCTGTCAGTGAAATTCCCAGAGTTGAAGGAAGTGGGTATGTCTCAGCCCCGACCCCTTCTGTTCCTCTCTCTGCTTCCTAGGCACCACAAGGTGAGCAGCTCTGGCTTCTGCTTGTCTCTGCCATGATATTTGCCTCTCCACAGCCCAACAACAGCAGAGCCAGGGGACCGTGGACTAAATGTCTTAAGTCAAAATAAAGCTTTTCTCCTTTGAATTGTGTCTCTTGGGTATTTGTCCTAGAGATAAAGTCTGAATAGCACACAGAATAATAACCAGGAAAGTCTTTGGGTAGTCAGTGAGTCACTAGACTGGACTTGGACTGCCTCTAAACTTCAGGATTTTTTACAACACATTTATTTATTTACTCTGTGTGTGTGTGTGTGTGTGTGTGTGTGTGTGCCAAGATGTACATGTGGAGGTCAGAAGACAACCTGAGTCTATCATGTGGAAACCTAGGATAGAACTCAGATCGGTAGCCTTGGCAGCAAGCACCTTTACCCACCGAGCCATCTCCGGAGGCCCAAATTTTGTTTTTATAATCAAGAATATCTAACCTTGCTTAAGCCTCGGAATGATGGGCTGTTTCTTCCCTGTCTGTCTCTAGCAGCTAATAACTCCAGCCCTGCCACTAACTTGTCGAATGAACCCAGGGAAATTCTCTTATCTCCAAATTGCCATTCACAAAGTTGGGGTAACAGTAATCCTCACCTCATAGGGCTGTCGTGGCAAGCCTTTCAAGCAGCCAGATGTAGCTTGCAGGCCTCTATCAGTGGTCTCCTGACTGAGACAGAATGCTGCCTCGTAGGAAATGGCGTATGCCTGGCACACCCGTTCCTCAGATTGCAACCACACAAAGACTACCGGCATGCATTTTCACCCCTGAAGACCATATCCCACCATCTCTGAAGGCTGGACACTCCCTGGCTTCCAGAAACACACTTTGGCATCAGGTGATGTGCCCTTAGGAGAAGGTTCCTGAGTCTGTTTGCTGAACTGTGACTAAATGTATTGGCGTGAAGGCTTCAACAGAGAAGTCCTTTCTATCTTTCCTCAGAACAGCGGAGAGAAACCACTAGCACGTTCTCACCTTCCCTCTAAATTTAGACTGCTGGAAACATTGTCCACTGCGCCAGCTGTTCAGGGCCTTGCTTATGGGTGAAGGTTGGAAAAGAAAACTCAGCATTTCCTCATAGGGGAAGAGCACGGGGAATGTGGGGGACATTTGAAGACTTAGAAGACAAAGCTTTTCCTGCAAAGAAGAACCAGCTAGACCCGTATAGGAAGGCAGGCTCTACAGCTCTTTGCTGTCCCGGGCAGTCTGCAGGCATCTGTTACTGAGAACTATACCAGTCTCATCCATAGGACCATTTAAAGTCACACAAACTCCGTACCAAAGGCAGGGAAAGCGCCCACCCAGGTCTGACAATTTTCATAGATTCCCTTCTGTCCACGTATTCTAATGACCTGATTAGCAATTCTACTGTATTTAATTTGCACCCTGGGTAATTTACTGTCAGCCCGAAGAGCCATCAGCTTGAAAAATGGCACCAAAATTAAAAACCAATAGTGAAGTTTCAGTTGGAATGAGCTCTCCTGGCACAATGATGAAGCAGGATTAGCTAGAGTCGATAGGTGTAGTTCGCAAGTGGCAAACATTTTATGTTGTAACATGCTGCTAGGAGCCGAGACCCTAGCCTTTCTGAACCACAGGAAACCAGCAGCCAAGCAGAAAATGGCGAACAAACTGTGAATCAGTCTGGTAGGACAGTTATACCAAGCAGTGAGTGTTGGCTACCTCCTGGCTCCTTGTGATGGTTTTAAGCGTGTCCACAAATTCTGAGATGTGAAGTCCAGTCCCCCTCCCCTTGAACATATACTGTCCTTCCTCAAATGAAGAACACAGTGGAAGCAATACTGTGTCTTTCTTGGAAGGTCAGAGATCGTGCGAGAACAGCCCCTCTGCCATGAGCAGCCATGTTGGGAAGCCATGTGGAGAGGTCACAGAAAGATAGGGGAAGGCCTAGAGAGCCGCAGTCGTTTTTACCTAGATCTGTTGGAGTTGCTCCAGCCTAGGAAGCAGACACAAGCCAGGGGGGAAGCCTTGGAGATATTCTAGTCCCAGCCGCCATGTCGCAGTAGCCTAAGACACCCTCTGTAATAAACGGATAAGAACACCTTGGATCCCTCAGTCGGCCTGCTCCTGCGTCTTGGTGCTATCTGAGCCTCATAGGGAGCCCTGATCAAAGGCACCCACTCCACAGGCAGAAAGACAGCCAGCCTACCCACTGTCTTCACTAACTGTCCTGGGCCTGGGTGAATGTACCCAGACCCACCAGAGTAAATCTGCCACACTCCTCCCCTTTCTAGAATCTATTGCCATCTGTGTGCCAGGGACAAATATTTTCTTCCACAGAGGCATTCCTTAGTTGAAGAAAAACAAGGACTTACTCCCACTTAGAAAAGATCATGGCTGGGGCCAGAGAGTTGACTCAGTTGTTAAGAGTTTGTGCTACTCTTCCAGGGGACCCAAGTTTGGTCCCTAGCACTCACATCAGGCAGCTCACAACTACTAGAACTTCTGTTCCAGGGAATCCGATGTCCTCTGCTGAACCCCAAGGGCACCTGCACTTACACGCACATACCCACACAGAGAGATGCGTAAAATTACACTTAATTTTAAAAAAATAAGGATAAATCTTTTTTTTCCAAACAATTTATTTATATTTATTTTAGGGGCATTGATGTATGTGCACTGGTATGTATGCCTGTGTGAGGGTGTCGGATCCTCTGGAACTGGAGTTACAGACAGTTGTGAGCTGCCATGTGGGTGCTGGGAATTGAACCTAGCTCCTCTGGAAGAGCAGTCAGTGCTCTTAACCGCTTGAGCCATCTCTGCAGACCCAAGGATAAATCTTAAAAATAAATACATAAATAAATAGATAAACAAACAAACAAACAAACAGACAAATAAAAAGTAGAAAGTCTACGTCTGTCTTTGCCCTGTACCTACCCATCCATCAGAATGTTCTTGGCTGGGAGCTACCTTCCTACTTGTCTGTGGACTATATCACAACCTTCCAGAAATCCCTTTCCTATTGAGGTCTTTCTGCTAGTTTCAGCTGTTTGACATCTAGGATGCTAATTCAAAGTGTTGTCACCTTAGTCTTACCTACTGCTCAAGTCCAAACTCGAGAGCTAGCAGAATGTTCCAGACTTTGCTAAGGAATCCTTCAAAGCTGCAGGCTGTCATCCATACGTTCTCTTTACTCCGGGTGTTTTTGGTATGGAAACTAACAAGAGGTAGTAGCCTTTGCAAATGACATTTGTTGATCAGTTATATAATATTGCATAGAATTATCAAGAATGAAGGTCTGTATTTTGTCTAGATAATGTCTTCCTGTCACTATATGTAAACATACATCAGCATTTTGGGATAGAAACAAAGTTACTTAGCTTCCAAACAGGTCCCTAAAATGTTGGCTTCTTCGGTTCTCAGGCCTGTGAAGTAGTGGCCATTGTGGTTGCGTCATACAGATGCCCTTCTGTCTTCCGCTTAGTACCTTCCAGCCCAATTTCCCCCGACGAACCATTGTCTCTCTTTACCTGGGATTTCCTGCTGGTTGCTGAAGCTGCTTTGCCTGCTGGAAGTGTGCTAGAAACATAGAAATGACCAGTCTCCTGGAAACAGTTCCAATGTTCTACTTGGAAGCCTGTGTTTGACATTGTTTTCCCCCAAAAGATGTGTCTGTGTGTGTGTCTTCGAGGGCATGCCCACAGAGGCCACTCCACCTTTTTCTGGAATCTTGAGGGTTAGAACATCAAAAATTAATTTAGTGGGGCACAATCTAGCCAGAGGTGTCTGGCTTGCTCTCTCATTCTTCTTCTTATTTGTTTTTTTTTTTTTTAAAGAAGGGTCTCATGTAGCCCAGACTGGTATTGAACTTGTTTTGTAGCCAGGATGAACCCAACTCTCCTGCTTCCACCTCCTGAGTACTGGGATTACAGCAATGCACAGCCTTAATCGGTTTATGCAACACTGGGGCTTGGCTTCATGCACGCTAAGCAAGTAATCATGTGAGCCACACCCCCAACCTCCTCTTGCAGCCATCCTTAGCTGTCTCTTCCTGACACCCACAATTCCCCTGTTGCTGCTTTGTCTCAGCCTTGCTTCTGGAAAACTCAAACTAAGACAGTATGATCTCTCCCTTTGTCTGGTCAGCGGTTCCCTAGGCCATCACCGTAGATGGAATGAACTGCAAGATTCTCTTCCCTGCAGTAGAAACCACAGCACGAAGCTTGGGGAGCTCTGGGGGGTCTCACACTTTACCATGGAAAATTCTCTTCCCATGACTGGTTCACTCGGCAGTTTTTTCTTCACACCTTTGCTACGATTGGCTACATGCAAATTAGCTAAGCCAAATATGTCTATCCTACTTACGATTCTTGCACCAACCACTGGCCCTGCTGGCTATATGATTGCTGTGGATATGCAAATTAAGCAACACTAATTTGTTGATGCTGATAAGATGCTGGACTCAGGCTGCCCTCCTGCATGCTGCTGATAAGGCTCAGAAATCAGAACACAATTCATATGCTCACATAGTGACCATCCCAGCACACCAAGGAGCTGGACGAATTAGCTTAGAATCTGTGCCAGTCGAGACATCTGGGGGCCTGGTGGTATTTCCTGCTTTTCTATCAGTTGGCTGGGTGTCATATCACCTAGACCTGACAGATGGGCCCTACTGACCAAGAGACCTGGTTCCACAGTGTCTCACCACCATCTCCCAAGTATGCCATCACAGAGTGCCTCTTCGTAGCTCAGCGCCTTTGTGACAAGCCTTCAAACTGCTAGAATGGGAATTGTCACCGTCATCTTTGATACATTTTCTATTTAACTCCTGAGGGTTCAGAAACTGCCTTTGGCCCACTACTCAAAGGGTCTACAGCCTGGCCCTGCTGCCTGAATGCCACCTACACATACTGTTGGAGCTCAGGATACATCACCTTTAAATATGACTGCAAGAAAGCGGAATATACCACCCCAAAACATCCCTCTTTGGAATATTGATTGTTTTGAGCTGGCTATTTTGAGAAACCGCAAATACAGAAATAACTCTGTGAAGCTCCAGTTTTACAAAGGCGAATTTCATTAGTGAGAGTGCCCGAATCAGAAAAAAAAGCTGCACACTTTTCAAGACCTACGACACTTGGATCTGAATATCAAGACAACCTTTTAAGGGGTCACCGCCCGTTGTCTCAGCCACTCAGGTTAGTGGATTGCTTGAGCCAAGGAGTTTAGGGCCTCCTGAACAACACAGCAAGCAAGACTCCATTTTTTGTTTGCTTTTGTTTTCAAGACAGGGTTTCTCTGTTGTAACCCTGGCTGTCCTGGGACTCACTCTGTAGACCAGGCTAGCCTTGAATTCACAGAGATCTGCCTGCCTCTGCCTCTCGAGTGCTGGGATTAAAGGCTTGTGCCACTGCTGCCCAGCAAAGGCTCTCGCACTTGTGTGAGGGTGCCCTCCCAGCCAGAAGAGGCCTTAGTTCCCCTGGAATTGGATTTACAGGTGGTTGAAAACCAAATTATGTGGATGCTTGGAAGGCAACTTGGGTCCTCTGAAAGAGAAGTGCACTCTTAACCACTGAACAATTCTCTGATTCCTTTTAAAAAGTCGTATTTAAAACTATATTCTTTGTACCTGACCTCTACCCGTCCTACCGCTTCTAAAAAGCCCCAGGCTCCTATTTCTTCCTGTGGCTGAGGATGCTGGATGAGTTTCAGTCATCTGGTCTTCGACTCTTTTGTTTTTGGTGGGACTTGTATGTGTACTTACAATAATTAAGGTGGTTTGTTGCCTGTTAATCTGTTTTACATCCATTTAATCCATAGTCCAGACACAAGCCCTAAGAAGAGTATCGTAGAGCTACTGTCCCTCCCCCAACCCCTCTGCATCCTGCTGTGACTGCATTCCTGGGTGACAGTGTTTGGGTCAGCCTGGGCAGTGCACCCTCTGCCCAGGATGCTAAGGGAATGGTTTCTGCAGACTCACTCCCACCCCTGCCCTGGTTTGCGACCGTGGATTTTTTTTTTCCTTAGATCCTGACCTTGGCTTTGAGCAACCCAGCTGTTTTTGATTACAAGAGCAGAGCTGGGGGTGGGGCAAGGTCCGGTTCACGCAGAAACCTCCTCTGCAGAGGAACTGGGGCCCCGACAGAGCTGCGCACAGAGCACTCAGATGGGTTTATTCAAAGTTCATAATTACCCTGAAATCTCTTAAAATGAAAACATGATTGAAGAATTAAACCTGGTAAACAAATTAGTCAGAAAGAAAACCTCCGCATAGCAAATGACAAAATCCAAAGAGCCAAGCCAGCAAATGAATGGGCTTGTGCTATAATTGGCAGCCAGGGCGTGCTGAGGACCTCCAGGCCCTGGCAGAAGCAAAACTGTGGAGCAGCAGCCAGCTCCTTGGGGTAAGGGGAGGCCAAACCTGGACAGGGGCGGCAGGGACTTTGTGGTCAGTCAGGTAGCCAGCGCCTGGGGAGGGACATGGATGAGGGCCCACAGTCTTGCACAGCTGGCGTGGGAGTTGGGGTTGCAGCTGGCTCCGCTGCTGCCCACGTCCAGGTGCTGCGATCCTGGCTCTGGCAGGGGCTGGAGAGGTAGCCGAGGGAGGCCTGGCCTCTGGGTACCCCAGGTGGAACTGTTTGTATCTTTCATGCATCTCCTCCTACTCACCTCCCCTAACCTTCTTTCTTGATCTCTCCTGAGGACCATGGTCCGGATTTTATGCTCAGACCCTTCCCTCCCACCCCATCTCTCTCCCTCTCCCTGTCCCTTCCCCTCTCCCTGCTCTCCTCTCTCCTTTTCTGATTCATACCTGTATTCTTAGGAACTGCTACCCCCACACTCTCTGGTTGAGAACCGTATTCTCTATCTCATTGCTGTGGAAACAACCACCCCAAGCCAGGCATAGTGGTTCATGCCTGTAATCCCAGCAATTTCAGTACTCTTGAGGCAGAAGCAAGAGGATCAGGAGTTCAAAGCCATCCTCATCTAGGTCTCAAATTCCAGGCCAGCCTGAACACCATAAGACTCTCTCTCCGGAAGAAAAAAAAAACAAAACCTCCAAAACTGAGAAGCAGGGTTGGAGGGATGGCTTTGCAGTTAAAGAGCACTTGCTGATCTATCACGAGGACCTGACTTTGAATCCTGGCACCACATCATTGGCTCAGAAATGCCTTTAATTCCAACTCTAAGGGATCCAATGTCCTCCTCTGGCCTTCTCGAATATACAGATATACTTTACCTGGATATACAGAGACACATAAATCATAAAAATTTAAAATAAGCCTTAAGAAGAAAAAAAAACGCTTAGAAGCAGTCACTGCTCAAATTCACAGGTTCTCTGGCCTCATCTTAAAAACTCCAATGTCTAGGCATTGATTAGACAACCTGGACTGGAATCATCCAGACGCCTCTTTACTCCCGTGGTCAGCTAAGCCTTTGCTGCCTGTCACTGGGACCTTAGCTAGAACCCTTGGTCAGAACATACACATGGCCTCCATGGAGCCTGGCTTTTCTCCCAGCATTACAGCCTGGGGACACTCAGAGATTCCTAACTGCTCCAGCTCTCTTAACACGATCATACCCCATCCCACTGACAAACCCTACTCCACCTCCAGTATCCAGAGTAGGTTGACCGGTGGCTTCAAAGTTATGTGTAGTGGGGTGGTGTGGGGAGTGGTGCACACCTTTAATCTCAGCACTCGGGAGGCAGAGGCAGGTGGAGCTCTGTGAGTTCGAGGCCAGCCTGGTCTACAGAGTGAGTTCCAGGACAGCCAGAATTACAACAGAGAAACCCTGTCTCAAGGGGAAAAAAAAGTTATGTATACATGCTAATCCCCTGAAGCTGTGTGTGAATGTCAGTGTGAGGTAGCCTCTTGGCATTTGATCCCCCAGAATCAAAAAATAAATGAGGGAGGGGGGCCTTTATTGATGAGGATTTTGGTGTGTAGATCCTCTTGGATTATCAGATTTGGCTATAACTCCAAGGCAGTTATCCTCAGAAGAGACACTGTTCCCACCTTTTCCTGGGGAAAGGAATTCCTTTTAAAGATGCAAATTATTCTAAAGAGACATGCACGCCCCTACCCTGGCTATCAGACTATGGAGACAATGGACCTTAAGAAATGGAAATTTCCCCCCAGGAATCTCACGCTGAGAGAAGGAAAGAGCCTAAGCCTGGCACCAGCCAGAGGAGGGCCTTGTCTCCTAGAAAAAGATTTCACACCTTGCTGACAACTCATCAGACCACGTTGCTGGAGAGACTGGAGCTGTAGGTGGTGGAATACACCTTGACCAGGGCTGTTTAGTGATGCATACCCCCTGCCCTCTATTCAAACTGAAACCCCACATCAGGTCTTTGAATGAGGACCTCTTTCTTCCTTTTCTTAAAGTGATTACATAGAAGAAACCTCCTCTCCCTGTTTCTCATTTACAATTAATTACTCCTCTCTTTAATTGGCCTATTGAGGATGAGTGGCCAAGTCTAACTTGACGAGATGGCTGGGGCCTGGGCTAAGTTTGGTAAGAACTTCGGTAACAAGGAGACAGAGAAAAGCATCTATTCCTCCCAAATTGGGTACAGACCAAAGAAAAGATGCCACCCAAGTCAGGTGGGTGAGCCAATGAGTTTATGGGAGTTACTGACAGGGACACGACTTGACTCAAAAGCGACTGCCATCACACTAAAGTCCCCTCTCCAACATGGGCGGCAACTAATATGAACCGCACCACTAGAGTCCCAGCCTCGGTCAACTTGCCATTACTATTGTACTCTTACACGCACGCATGGACCCACAGCTTTGGGCAGCTGGGAGACAGGAGGGAGTGGTAGGTGGAGTCTCAGGTAAGGATCTTGTGACCTTCTCCCACCCTGCTTCTTTGAGGGACTGCCATTCGTTCCCTCCATGGCCACAGACTTAGCTCTCACTGTATTTATTGTTCCGCTTATTCTATTGTTGTGGCAGCGTCAAGGTAGTCTGTAGGTTCTTCCCTATTAAACAGCGAGTTGAACTCCCTATAGGGTCACCACTGACTGTGGAACTGTGAAAATTTGGCGGTGGAACAAATTTTCTGAACACACAACAACTAAGAATACATTAAAAATCAAACAGCACATCCTAGGCGCTCTGGCAGTGTTCCTTGCACTGCGCTGTGAGATTTCTCTGCACTGATCTGAACTCACAACAAGAGCACTCTGCACTGTGAGTATGCTTTATATACAAGACTTACTGCTCTTACAGAAGCATAGCAGGTTAATTATGGAAAACAAAGACTTCATATTTCCCTGCTACTGTCATTCTTCAACATGTAAGTATCAAATTAGTATATCTTTGGATTGTACTGGGTTAGATGTTTGCTTTTATTATTTTTTTCTGTGTGTATATACTGTGTGTGTGTGCGCGCCTGTGCCTGTGCCGGAGGCGTTGGGTTCCTTTTCTATTACTGGGATGAAGCACCATGACCGAGGCAACTTATAGAAGAAAGAGTTTATTTAGGTTGACAGTTCCAAGGGGTTAGAGTCAATGATGGTGGCACAGAGGCGGCAGGTGACAGGCCCGGTGGCAGGAGCAGGAAGCTGAGAGCTCCCATCTTGAATCAGAAGCACGAAGCAGAGTGAGATAATTTGAAATGGCTCAAGTCTTTAAATTCTCAAAGCCCACCTCCGGAGGCACACTTCCTCCAACAAGGCCACACTTCCTAAGCCTCCCCCCCTCCCCCCCAACAGTGTCACCAACTGACAAGTATTCAAATGCCAGAAACTATGGGGGACATCTCATTCAAAGCACCACAGGTGTCTTCAACCATTGTTCTCTTCTTTTGTTATATGTATTTATGTTTGAGTGTATGCGAATGCAGAATGTGTGTGTGCAGGTCTGTGTATCCGTAAACACACACACATACACACAGAGGACCAGAAGAGAATGGTATGTGTCCTCCCCTGTCATCCTCTGCCTATTCCTTTGAGATAGGATCTCGACCTGAACCTGGGCTTTCCATTTTCCTTGCTGGGCTAGGAGCTGCCAAGCCCCAGCGATCCTACTGTCTCTCTAGATCTTTTCAGAGCTGGGGTCAGAGGGATGCATGGACGCCAGCTTGTTAGCCACATGTGGGAATCCAAAGTCCAGCCCTCAGGGTTTTAAGGCAAACTCTCCTAACCACTGAGCAATCTCTTCAGCCACTCCACCTCATTCCCACCCACCCCACTCCCCCAAAAAAACAGGGTCTTTAAATCTAGAGCTCACTGGCTAGACCAGGGGGCCAGTGAGCTCTGAGGATCTGTCTATCTCCACCCCTACCCCAGCCAGGACAGACATGGTAGCCACCATGACCAGCTTTCACATGGACACTGGAGATCCAAACTCAGGTCCTTATGTCCTTGTGTGACAGGCACTTTATGAACTGAGACATCTCCTCGGCCCCCAAAATATTTGTTTTGAAAAATTACTGTTTGTAGGGGTTGGCGAGGTAGCTCAGTGGGTAATCATTTTTTTTTTTTTTGTACATTGGTGTTTTGCCTGCATGTATATTTGTATGAGGGTGTCAGATCCCCAGAACAGGAGTTACAGACAGCTGTGAGCTGCCACATGGACTCTGGGAACGAGCCAGAGTCCTCAGGAAGAGCAACCGGCACTCCCAACCACTGAGTAATCCCTCCAGCCAACCGAACCCCGAAGTGTTTATGAAGCAAAGCTAGTGACCTGAGTTTGATCTTCAGAACCCATGTAAAGGTGGGTGTCTACAAGGTTGTCCTCAGGACCTCCACACATGCAGTAAGGCGCATACCTCCCCACAGCAACAATGATAATATTTTAATTGATGTTAGCATTGATAATTTGAGTTTTGTTTTCAAATTAAGTGAATTTTGGCTTAGACAGAATTTCCAACAATTTCTGAAGTGGCTAAACATACTTTTGCTGTTTTCTACTACATATATATGTGAAATGGTGTTCTCAGCACTGATAATTATAAAATCAAAATATCATGAACTCTGAAAAATGACAAAGATGCCGTGCATCCAGCAGCACCAACTATTCGGCCAAAATTTAATTCTTTATGTAAAAATAAATAGCACATTCATCTCACTAGTATAATAATTTGCTTTCATCTTTAATAAATGGTAAACTGATATGTATACCAAGGAATTGTTGGAAAATAACTTGTTTATTATTCATCTGTAAATGTTTGATGTGTGCGCCTATTTTATATGCCTATGTACCCAAGGCCACGCAATAATTTCTCAGGCAAAATGGTGTCACGAGTGGAAAAGGTTTAAGCAGCCCTGCTGAAGGCCATCAGGACAGTGGTCTCTGCTGCTGATGGTTATGGGCATGTCACACACACAGGAAATAGCTGTACCACAACGGACACACAGAAGACAGGCGCCTGGAAAGAAGAAAAGGCCATATGAAAGTTGAGCCAGAGGGCTGGAGAGATAGCTCTGCAGTTAAGAGAACTGGCTGCTCTTCCAGAGGACTGGGGTTCAATACCAAGGTTCAATTCCCGGCACCCACATACCCACATGGCAGCTCACAACTGTCTGTAACTCCTGTCCCAGGGGATCTGACACCTTCACCCAGACATGCATGCAAGAAAAACACGAATGTAAAAAAAAAAAAAAAATATATATATATATATATATATACACACACACACACATACATACATATATGAAAGCAGAGGCAGAGACGGGAGTGGTGCAACCACAAGCCAACATGGAGTTGCCAGAAGCTAGAGGAGATGGAAAGCATCCTCCCTTGAGCCTCCAGAGGGACCAAGAGCCCACAACCATCTTGGTGACAGACTGCTGGCCTCTATTCTATTAAAAAAACAACAACCAAAAAAAAAAAAACCCTGGTCTGTGCTTACAACCCATTTGTTCCAAGAACCTCAGGAAATGGATACATTATCTGTGGGGCCCTGACCACATGGCCTTCCTTCACTTCCTTCACCGGGGACAAATGAGATGGGGAGGGGCACTAGAGGTGATCAATGGTTAAGATCATTTGTTGTTTTTGCAGAGGAGCAGGGTTTGGTTGCCAGCACCTACATGGTGGCTCACAACCATCTATGATTCCGGTTGCAGAGGATCCAATAGCCTCTTTGGACCTCGTCGGGCACCAGGCATGAAGATGGTGCCCGAACATACATAAACTAAAAACATTTTTTTTTCAATGAAATGGGGATAAGGATGGGTGGGGATGTGGTTGGTAGAGGGATTGCCTACCACACAAAAGCCCTGGGACTCGTTCATGGCACTGCATAAAGCAGGTGGTGCATACCTATAATTCTAGTACTCAGGAGGTAGAGGGAAAGGAATTGGAAAGGAGTTCATGGTCATCCTTGGCTGTTTAGAAAGAAAAGAAAAATGAACAAAACGGATAGGTAGGTGGATAGATTATCGAGGTAAACTGTAGAAAGTGCTCCACCCAGTCCTTGGCAGCCTAGCGTTATTGTGAACAGGGGCAGTGGAGAAGCCCATGGATTCCCACGAAGAAGAAAACCAACTTAGGTGTGCTGGTGCTGGCCTTTGATCTCAGAATCTCCGGGGCAGAGAGAGGGAGGTGGATCTGGGTAAATTGGAGGTCAGTCTACAAAGTGAGACCCTGATTAGAAAAGAGGGGAGAATCAGATTAGAAACAATGATACAGAAAAGCTGGTCCCTACTGTGAGTCTTCCCCCTTATTTGCCTCTGCCTGGCCACAGGATCCTTTCAGAATTTGCATAGGACTCAGGAGCCTCTTCCCATCTTGGCCTGCCTTGAAGCCTCTCTCCTTCCTGCCAGCCTGCGAGGCTGCTTTTGCTGCCGACCTGGACAGACCCTTACTGGCATGGATCTAGCCCAGGGGCTCTCTGTAACACCTGCACTCCTTTGAAGTCTTCAGGGCTGGGGCTCTGCTTCCCCCTTCAGATCTCAGGTACCTTGTAAACCTGGACTCCAGAATCTCCGGAGAGTATCAAAACCTGTGAAGCCCAAGTCCATTCTCTAAAATGGTATAGTGTTCGAATAGAGCCCACACACGTCTTCTGAATACTTAAAATGTAACATTCCTGCACGGCTTACAGTATCCATGTAATGTAGATGCTATGTAGCCACTGTCCTAAATGGGTTGGGACTAATGGAAAAAACTTGCACAGATGCTTTTGTTTTTTCCAAATATCCTTGATTGCTTGAATGATGATGTGGAACCAGGGATACAGAGAGTGTATTAGGTTCTCTAGAGGAACCAAACTTATAGACTGAATATACATATATATGAGAGATTTATCTAGAATGACTCACAGGCTGTGATCCAACTAGTCCAACAACGGCTGTCTACCAATGGAAGCTCCAAGGATTCGGTAGGTGTTCAGTCCATGAGCCAGGATGTCTCAGCTGGTCTCCAGTATACGACAAAAATCCCAAAGAAGCAGGCTCTAATGCCAGCAAAGGAATAGACTTGCCAGCCAGAGTGAGAGCAAGCAGGCAAAGAGTAAGCTTCCCTCTTCCGGGTCCTTCATGCAGACTGCCAGCAGAAGGTGTGGCCCAAATTGAAGGTGGGTCTTCCTAACTCAAAAATCTGGATTAAAGTTGCATCTCCCCACCTCAAACGATCCAGATTAAAAGTGGTTCTTCCCACTACAAATGATTTAATTAAGGGAAAAAAAAAAAAAAAAAAAAAACAAAACCCTCACAGGTGTATCCAAGCGCTTGGGTTTTATTTAATTCCAGATGTAGTTAAGTTGACAATCAAGAATAGCCGTCACAGAAGGTCTTCTGTATATCACATACAATTGTCACCGTGGGGTGATAGGGTCATGAGACATCATTATGTTATTTTTTTACTATTTGTTCTAGTTTCATTCTGTTGCTGTAATTAAAAAAAAAAAAAACACACTGACCAAGAGCAGCATGGGAAAAGTCAGACCAGGAATTCAAGGCAGGGACCATGGATGAATACTGCGCTTATTAGCTCAATTCTTTCCTCCTCCTTCTCCTTCTCCTCCCCTCCCTTCCCCTTCCCCTCCTCCCCTCCCCCTCCCCTCCCCCTGCCCTCCCCCTCCTCCTCCTCCTCCTCCTCCTCCTCCTCCTTCTTCTTCTTCTTCTTCTTCTTCTCTCTCTCTCTCTCTCTCTCTCTCTCTCTCTCTCTCTCTCTCTCCCCCCCCCCACCAGCCTCTGGCTCCCTCACTTACAGGTTCATGCATATCTAGCTTTCTTATATAGCCCAGGATCACATGCCTAGGAGCAGAGAGGCATGCCCTCCTGTACCAGTTAATAATCAAGACAATCTCCCACAGGCTTGCCCACAAGCCAATCTGACCTAAGCAATTCCTCTGTTAAGGCTCCCTGTCAGATGACCTTAGGCTGTTGCATGTTGAGAATTAAAGCTAAATTTAAAAAAAAACAAAACCACTTTTAGATGTAATGTGCTCCATCAAGGGTGTGGATGTATGCGGTGTGCCGGGGAAGGGGGGAATAGTGGCAAGAAATCATGTCGGCTGTTTCCCTCTATGGTTCTCCACCTTTATTTTATTTTGAGACATGGAGCAATGGGTATCCGAAGTTAGGTTCTCATGCTTACACAAGAAGCACTTTAAGCACTAAGCCAGCAGTTCTCAATCTGTGGGTTGCGACCCCCTGGGGGTGGGGTATCGAACAACCCTTTCACGATCCCCTGCTTATCAGATTCATAACAGTAGCACAGTTACAGTTATGAAGTAGCAACAAAAATAATTTTATGCTTGGAGGGGGTCACCACAACACGAGGAACTGCACTGCATACTGTTTGTTTGTTTTAATGGCAAGTGTTTGAACGCAGACTAGGTTCCCAAGGAAATCACCTAGGAGATGGAGTGGAAGGCACAGGAGATTCGTTTAAAAAAAGCTGGTGGCTTCCTGTCTTGGGGAAGGGAGGGACAGCAGTAGAAAGGGCAGGGGGGTTGACAAGTGGGGGCTTCCACTGACCCCCACCTCCAGCTCTGGTCATCTGGGTAAGAGCAACTCTTTGGAGTTAGAGTCACTTTCTTCCTTCTTCTTCTTCTTCTTCTTCTTCTTCTTCTTCCTATTATTATTACTATTATTATTATTATTATTATTATTATTATTATTATTTAGTAGTAGTAGTAGTTAGTTAGTTAGTTAGTTTGGTTTCTTCGAGACAGGGTTTCTATGTGTAGCCTCACTGTTTAGGTTCACTTTCTAGGGCTACTGCCACAGATGACGGCTGACTTACCCGAAGGCTGTAGTAGCACACAGTCGTTCTCTTGCGTTTCTGAGGCAAGGAGTCTAAAGTTAGAGTGTCCAGGCCTCAGACCTTTGTGTGGATGGACTGTAGCTCAGTAGGTAGTATGCTTATCTAGCACACATGAGGCCCTGGGTCGCAGCCCAGCATCTCATAAGCAGAGCACAGTGACCTATAATCCCAATGCTCAGGAAGTAAAGGCAGGAGGATCAAGACTTCGGGCGGCTATATAAGGAGTTGGAGGCTACATGAGACCCTAAGGGAAGGGGGTGGGGCATGGAGACCTTTGTGTTACTTTAACTTTGGGCCTACCAAGTAATCAGACAAGGCCATCAGAAGGCTGTGGTTCTAGGAAAGGGACTGGAAAGTATCCGGAAACTGGAGTGTGTGCCTTCCTTGAAGGGAGCCTGGGAGCATCTGCAGCCTGCTGTGTTGTTCCTTCTAAGCCTTGGTGCAGTAATGGGTATTGAATGGGCACTTGAAGCGCTCCGATTGCTGCTGACCATTCCCTTCATACATGTTCCCAGGACAGAGCCGTCCTGAGCCCTGTCGTGAGGCCAGACAGCCATGGTAAAGGGAGGACAAATACCTGTCCTTCCTTCCAGCTGTCCAGTGCTATAACAATCTAACCAAACCACACAGCTGCATGTAGGATAAACTAGAAACACAGAGGTTAATGGGTCCCCTTGGTTTTTACCATGTGGGTACGGGTGTCCTTACTGTTCCCACTAGAATGCCTCTATAGAGGATAGCCTGCATCCTATCCCAAGCCCCAGCCGCTGTGACAGCTATAGCAGATGTCCTCAGAAAAGATTCTCAGCTATCCTAGCAAGGATGAAAGGCCCCACTGGGGATGCGGATGGTGGCGTTTGCCTTTAATACCAGTACTGGGGAAGCTAAGGCAAGTAGATCTCTGTGTGAGACCAACATAGTGAGTTCCAGGACAGCCAGGGCCAGGGTCAGGGCTACAAAGTGTCTCAAGTGATGGGGCAGAAGAGAGGAGAGAGGGGTGGGGAGGGCAGGGGATCACGTTGTCACTGCAGAGAAGTGCACAGTAGCACTTCAAAAAGCTAGCCCCAGCTATGGAGATGGCTCAGTTGCTGAAGGACCTGACTTTGACCCCCAGAACCAAGTATGATGATGTGATCTTATAACCCATCACTGGAGAGATGGAGGCAGGCAGATAGATCCCTGGAGCTTGCTGGCTAGACAGACTGCTACACCCACACAAAACTAACCCCATCTCCCACATGCACCAACAATTCCGTTTCTGGGGTCATACACCTCAGATTTGAAGGCAAGAACTCAAGCAGATACTTTAATGCTCTTCCTCACAGCAGCCATTATTCACAACAGCCCTAAAGAGAAAGCCACCCCAGTGTCCACAGACAAAATATGGGCGATGCTCTGGCTGCCACCAGAGCTTAGCTCAGCTCAACCCTTACCCCCAACATACCAATTAAAGAGACAGCTACTAGAAGATGGAAGAATGTTTCAGTTGCTAAGAGCACTGGCTGCTCTTCCAGAAGACCCAGGTTTGATCCCAGTACCCACACGGCAGCTCACAGCTGTCTGAAACTCCAGTTTCCAGGGGATTCAATTTCCTCTGCTGACTTCCTATGGCACCAGGTATGCATATGGTATACAGACATACATGGAAGCAAAGAACCCATACACATAAAATATAATTTGAGAGCGGGGGGAGAGGGAGAGAGACAGAGAGAGAGAGAGAGAGAGAGAGAGAGAGAGAGAGAGAGAGAGAGAGAGAGAGTGTGTTATTAGTGAAAAAGCAGAGAGGATATTTATTCAATGTGACCACAGTAGAAAAGAAAACAGACAGCCTGGCGGTGGTAGCACACGCCTTTAACCCCAGCACTCGAGAGGCAGAGGCAGGCCGATCTCTGTGAGTTCGAGGCCAGCCTGATCCGCAGAGTGAGTTCCAGGACAGCCAGGGTTACAGCAGAGAAACCCTGTCTTGGAAGACCAAAAAGAAAAAGGAAAAGAAAAGAGAGTAGACAAAAGGGGCCAGTGACCTCAGAACCAGCTTTGAGTTGAGTTATTGGTATGACCTTAGTTATAAACCACGAGGAACTAGAGTATGGGGCTGGAAGTACTGATCAGTAAACAGTCTCTGGGCCTGCGCTCTCTGGTCTCCCTTCAGCTCCCTCTCTAATGTCCAGTGCATTCCATGGTCTAGACAGAGCTCTCACCCCTTCCCTGGGTCACTTAGCTTCTCTGCTTTTTCAAGCTTTCGTTTCTGTTCACAGGACTTTCAGCTCTGAGAATTGCCCTTCTGCCTCTGTTCACCTGTCAAACTCCTGTTCAAACATCAGAAAGTCTTCTGGCCCTTCCCATCCTGGGAAGCACTGTGCTCCCTCCAACTGTCACCTCAGTGCTTTTGCGCTGTCATTGCTTTGTGTCCTATTTTTAAAAAGCTTTTTTTAAAAAGTCTCATTTATTTATTTGTGTATATATATGAGTGCTTGGTCTGCATGTTTGTCTGCATGCTAGAAGAGGACATTGGATGTATCTCATTATAGACAGTTGTTAGCCACCATGTGGGTGCTGGGAATTGAACTCAGGACCTCTGGAAGAGCAGCCAGTGCTCTTAACTGCTGAGCCATCTCTCCAGCCCTTGTGTCCTATTTTTAACAGAACGACGTACACACACACACACACACACACACACACACACACATACTGCTCCTTGAATGAAGAAGATGCTATATGCCTACTAACCAGGACACACAACAGTCAGCAGATATCAAAAACTCACTATTAGAATCTTCTATAGCTTCCTTCTTCTGCACGGGAATTCCACAAAGCCCAGACTGGCAACACCTATGCCAAGCTGGTCACAGTGTCACACATGCCCGTACTTCTAGCACAAGGGAGGTGGGGGCAGGAGAATCTGAGTTGGAGGCCAGCCTGGGATACACAGTAAGATCCTATCTCAAGAAAACAAGTAAAAGGGGCTGGAGAGATGGCTCAGTGGTGGAGCAGTATTCCTCTTCCAAGGATCTGAACCAGAGGACCCAAGTTTGTTTCTCAGCCTTTGCTCTAACTGTCACCTTCTCCAAGGGCTTCTCTGACCACCCTATTCAATAGTCAGCACCCTAGTAGCTCCCTGCCCCCCTTTCTTTTCCGCCCTTTTGCTTTTCTCCATAGCATTTCTCCATTATTTGTTATGTTGTCTATTGCCTGTGCTCCTGGGCCCCTACAGTGCAAGTTACACCAGAGGTGGGAGCTTTGGTTGTAGACCAGCACCTGAGGCTGTGGTCCCACTGCCCTAGGAAGACCCACTTCCTGAACCCTCGTCAAGGTAATAGCTTTATAGCTGCTATGTAGATATGGTGAAGCGTGTCTGCCACCCCAGCATTCAGGAGGGAGAATCAAAACTTTCAGGCCAAGTCCGGTGGTGGTGACACCCACCTTTAATTCCAGTACTTGGGAGGCAGAGGCAGAATCAGAGGCAGGCAGATCTCTGTGAGTTCAAGGCCAGTCTGGTCTACAGAGTGAGATCCAAGGAACTCCCCCCAACAAAAAAAAGTTCGAGGCCAACCTGGGCTACATAAGAAGTTTCAGAACAGCCCACGATATAGACACCTAGTCTCAAAAAAAGAAGAGGAGGAGATTAAAATAAATAAACAGTTGCCATATGCCCCCATTCATCTGCCTCCCTGAACAGGTGGGGTGGAGGGGCTCCCTCAAATATTTCCTACCATCGAACAGCTGCTTCCCTCTGGCAAGGGATATGTTCCTATCAGGTGAACTATGGCCTTAAGCAGGAGGGACCAGAGCCTCAGAAGCAGATTAATGGAGCTCCGTGGCCTGTTAGGAGCGGGGAGGCCTCCTGGCTGAGTGGGCCTAGAGCACACTTGCTCACACAGGAACACAGCCGCGGCGCCCACTGAAGATCTCACTCAGATCCTAAGGAAAACGGAGCAGGTTTTCCGGGCAAGCACTCACAGGATCCTACCCTTGACAAAAGAGAGAGGGAAAGCAGAGATGATCCCAGCCTTCCCTGGCCCAAGGTCTGGGAAACTCGGCAGGATCTGCATTTAATTAGAGCCCAGAGGCGGGAAGCCAGGATTCCCCGGCTCATCCTTCCTTTACAGACAGACTCACATTTCTGTGTTTTTGTTTTTGTTTGTATTTTACTTCTTTCTTTCTTTTCATCTTCTTTTTTGTTTGTCTATTTTGTTTTGCTTTTGTTTTTTGCTTTTGCTTTTGCTTTCTATGGGAGAAGCTCACGTGGAACCTGGTGGGTTTCACCAGCCTGGCCCTCTGCGGTGCACTGTGCACCAGCCTTGCAAACCTGATTCAGTAAACAAATGGGTCCCGCCACAGGCAAGGATTGCCTTGCTGGCCTGGCTGGGGAACAAACAGGAAGGAGCAGCAAGGACTTCAGGGTGGTGGTAGGGGTTGAAGGGATGCTGGTACATCAAAGGGGTCCCTTCAGGCCAAGCCCACGGAAAGTGCTTTGATCTCCTCATTACAGCTATTCATCTTGAGTCCAGCCTGAGACAAAAGGGGTACCCTGAAGGGGCAGCCTCTGAGGGCAAGCCCTGTTCTCAGCTCTGGCTTTTCTCTGTGCCCGCTATAGGAACCTCCTCAGGCACCTGAGGCAGACACGAGGTCCCCTGAGCCCTAGTTAGGTCCTGGATGACTAAGGACCCAATGAACTGCCGATGAAGAGAGAACGGAATCTTCTGGAATGAGACCCAACCAATGAAAAGCAGTTGTTAGACCTGAAGCAGCAGCCAGTTGCGGAAGGGAAAGTTCTGTGTCTTCCGGCTCTTAACAATACCTTAGTAAGAATAGCACTTGTTTTGCGCTTGGCACTGTGCTCACCACAGCTCCGTTGTCATAAGCTCGGTTTACAGACAGTGAGGAGAGCGCAGAGAGTGCCTCACCACTCAAAAATGGTGGGATGGGGGAGGCTTTGACCCTTCTCCCTCTCGGTTTCTTCCTTTCCCTGCTCAGGGTTGAGATGTAAGCAATAAAGCCAGAGCAAGAGCCTACTGTTCTTTTCCTTCCTCTTCTCAGCTTCCTTGGCTTCCTGGGAGATCAAAGTTCTGAGAGGTGTGGATTGGAAGTTGTTTGGGGAGCAGAGGGGGCAGAAGTGTGGAAATAAAGGCCAGGCTTCTAGCTGGAGAGGGCTTGACAAACTGCTCTGTCGGGACTTCTATGGGTCTTATGACTCCCGGGGAGGTGGCATCCACATGGGATATAGTGTTCACGCCCCCCAACCCTCAGATTTTCCACACACCCCAGTGGGTTGGAGAGTGGTGTAAACTTCTAGAAAGGCCATTTCTGCCAAGGTAACAGTCAGTCCCAGTCCTGACCACAGCAAACCACACCCCCCCCGGGGAGGGGGTTGGGGAGCAGGAACTGAAAGACCTGGGGTGTTCTTGGGGGAGGAGAATGCAGGGAAAGGGCAGAGGCCAAAGAAGGGGTGTAGAGAGGGCAGGCCAGTGCCAGGGAGGCCCTGCCCCCATCCCCACCGGCTGGGGGAGGGAGACCCTGACCACATCAGGGGTGTGTGGTGAGGAAATGGGGCCTCCTCAAGAACGAGCTGCAAATGAGAACCTTATGGAGTCTCCGGATCCCCAAGGAACACAGGGCAAGGATACAGCATTGGCCATGGCAGGGTTATCATCTCCACTTAAGTTAACCAGTCCGGAGGGTCTGCTTTCCATCTCCACAGCCTGGGAGCTTGGGGCAGGGAACCCTGGGAAGGGGGACTCCTCAGGAGGTCCGTGTTCCCAGAGGAGGGTCCAGGACAGAGAGGGGCTGCCCTAACCTGCCACACCTTGGGAGGCCCGGTGGTGTGGGGTCTGGTCGATTTTCTCAAGTGCCCAGGAAAGCCATTGTTCTTCCCTCCCATGCCTGCTCTGCTCTCGGAGGTGGGGGGGGGCACCACTACAATCCACCCGGAAAGATGAGGGGACAGGAAAAAAGGACCGCTCCCCTAACCCAGCCTGGCTCCTTACTGGAGTAGAATCAGGAAAGGAAACCCGAAAGAGCTCTGATAGAGGGTGAAAGCTGGGGACTTCTGCTCAGTTGTCCCCTCAAAATGTAGGAAGAATGGAAGGGTGTCTGGCAGAGGGGCCTGAGAGGGGGGTGAGGACTCAGCCTCCAAGTGCTGACCTCCAGGATCTGCTGGGGACCTTTAGGATAATTAATGTTCCGAAGACAACTATTGTCCTGCTACAGCTGCCCTCTGAGGTCAGATTTCAGGGGAACAAGTGCTCAGAGCACAGGATGCTACAGCCTGGGAATCCTGCAAAGCAGCCGCGCCCCGTTTTAGGCTCTTGGAAGCATCCATTTCCCTACACGTGGGGGTAGTGTGAGACCTCGCTGCTTTTCTTCATCCTCTTGGCCTGTGGTCTTCCTGAGATTTTCTGGGGTTCTCTCTAGTGGATTTCAGCGGAGAAAGACAGATTTAAGAAGGACCCTTCCTGGAATACGCTTTTTGTGGACAGAACAGGTGGTGTCACAGGAGGCTAGAGCAGGACCTGGACTGTGAAGAGCAAGCCTGGGCCCCTGATCTGTTCCTGCCAGACCACACTGTCTCTGAGACCAGTTCTCGCTCCTTTCAAAGTGATTCGAGTCACACTAGAGACCAGAATGGTTCTGAGGATTCGCTGACAAAATACAATTAGCAGGAGTGAAAGGGTTTAAGAAATATGAAACATAGAAATGCAATCACATATAGGGGGAAATGCCTTCCCAAGTACGGCCATTAACAGTACTCTTCAGTCTCCTCCCCACCCACAGGGAAATGACCATTGAGCTTAACACCTGTCAACAGGATTCCTTCTTCCCCAGCCTCCTCCCTCCTGCATATCAGCAGGGATTCTTCCTTCCAGGGCTCCATGGGCGCCACCCTGTCTCAAAGGTGGCTTCCAAGGGCACAGGTTGACCACACCGCCCCTGGATCCCGCGCGCGCGAAACTCCCGAGAGCTCGGAGCCAATCAGCTGCACGAGCCCCCATCCCCAGACCCCTAACCCCTGAACCGGATAAAAGGGCTGGTGGGGAGGGGATCGGGGCCCGCCATGCTCATCTCCTGCGTGGGATAGGCGGGACCCGGAGCGCGCCGGTATCAAATAAATGCCTCATGTATGTTACAGCGGTCCGTGTCTCGTGGTTCCTTAGAAACCCGCCCGGCTTGCCCTAACAGGAGGAAGGCACGCGCCTTCCTTCCGTTCTTCCTTCCCTCTGCATCCCCCGACGCTGGGTCAGCTCTGAGGAAACTTGGACAGTAGAATGGAAACAGGTTAGCATTTCGGGACAAGTGCTAATCGCAGACCTAACTGCAGAAGTGTGTGCAGATACGAGTCCAGAGGTGGACAGTCTAAAGCTGCAAAGGTCATCAGGGACTTGGGCCCCTTTGCGGACTTGCCTTTCTGTAGCATTGGCTACTTCTTAGCCTCAAGAGGGACTGGGGATGTCTGAAGATGATGCTCGCCACTATAAAAGCAAGGAAGCCAGAGAATGCGGAGCCAGTGTTCATTGCATTAGCGATAGCATTGTGAAAATATTAAAATATCTCCATACCGATGACAAACGGCCCCCTTCTTCAAGGCTTACCCCAGTGGACTTCCCTGACCTCTCTTCAGTGCTCCCCGTAGCCTAGCAACAAAAAGGCTAATGCCTAGCAATGGCAGAAGCACTGGGCAGGCATCTGCTCTGAATGGCCAGTGCTGAAACTACCTGGTGAAGTGTTCCAGTCACCTTAGACAGTTACAAAGCCAAGTAAAGGCACCTTGAACCTGCCCAAGAAGAAGAAAAAAGAACTGACCACTCACAGGACATGGAACACTTCTACTGAACATGACTGCTCTGTTCACTGGGATAAAAATGATCTAGCCAAGTGTGGTGGTGCACATAGTAATCCCAGCCCTAGAGAGGCTAAGGCAAGAGAGTCATGAGCTCCAGGCCAACCTGACCTTTATTAATGACAATCTGACTTTAAAAAAAAAAAAAAATCCTTAGAACTAGGCAGTCTGGTCACACCTGTGTTTATTGAGCAAGAGTCTTCCAAACCAAGAGACACCAACCTGGGGCCTGTTCCCTTATTTGGGGAATACTCTGGAATCCTGGCATTCCCAGAATTCCCTGTCAGAGAGACCTCAACCCACTGATGGTGCCTGTCTAAGCCTGTACCACATGTCTCCATCTTAGTCCTTTTCTGCTACTGTAACAAAATGCATGAGACTAGTTAATTTATAAGCCACAAATGTTTATTCATTTATTTCTAGAGCTGCGGTTCTAGAAACTGGGACATCCAAGATCAAGGCACTTGCTGATTTAGTATGTGGCCAAGAGCTGCTTTCTGTCTTCAGGGCATCATGGCATCGCTTGCTCACCCAACTGAAAGGTCGAGCGGCTTCTTCTCCATGCTTCTTTGAATTAGATTTTATTTGTGTATTTATTTTACGCCTGTGAGAGGGAGCGAAAGAACACGTGCGCATGCCACGGGGTGCATGTAGAGGTCAGAGGACAATGTGTGGGCGTCAGTTCTGTCCTTTTGCCAAGTTGGCCTGAGGGATCAAGACCATCAGGCTCTGCAGCAGAGGCCTCTATCCACTGGGCCACCTCGGCAGCCCTCACACCTCTTTTATAAGGGCATGAACCCCATTCACGAGAGCACCGCCCTTATGACTTAATCACCCACAGGTCCTGCCTCCTAATGTTAACACACGAAGAGATTTCAACATAGTAATTTGGAGGAAGGTCAGAGTGATGGGCATGAGGTGACTATCGTCAAGGGGAGGGCCAGCTACGGGTAGACTGAGACCAAACAGATGGGCTGGGGGTAGGGTACGCATGCTAGCATGTAAAACCTCCTAGGTGTGGGTCAGAAGAAAGCGCAGACAGAGAAAATGGGAGCCTGCTCTCTAACGTGTCTGTGCTTTTGGGTTGAAACGAACTCTGGGGAATTAAAAAAACAAAACAAAAGCTGAATCCATAGCTAGTCTCCCCCATCACTGGGAAGGCATGCTCATGAGCATATTCTAAGGAACTGCTCTCAAGCTCTATTTTCATTGTTAAATATTTACAGATATGGTGTGCGGGCTCTGTGTGTACACTTGTCCTAGATTCCCATAAAGTGAGGGGCGATCGATAGTAAGCTTGGGCTCTGTCTCTTTGGGGAGAGGATTATCAGAGCAGAGCACACCAGAATAAAGCCAGCCAGCTGGAAGTCCCAGAAGGTAAGCATGGGCAACTCCATCCACTGGCCCCAGCTCTTTCTGCCCAGGCTGTACCCTCCTGCCTGTTGTAGAAACCCTGGGTTCCTCTCAGTAGTAAGACACAGGAGTGTGGCTCTTAAGAGCCAGGCTGTGTGGGCTGGAGAGATGGCTCAGTGGGTAAAGGTCCTTGCTGCCAAGCCTAAAGACCCGAATTGAATCCCTTGTACCCACATGGTAGAGGGAAAAAACCAACTCCTACTAATTGTCCTTGGAACACACACACACTGTCTCTGATGGTGACATTTAATGAGCATCTTACAGGAGGAGGGTGCAGGCAATGGCAGTCACAGCTGCCACTCACAGTGGAAGGTGGGGGTGTACCAACTCCAAGTGCCTACTGTCAGGTCCAAATCACAGCCGTACTTGGGAGAGTGCTGCGTGTGACATAAGCCCCCATCAGACCAGGTACCTTGGTAGGCAGATGGAAAGGAGCAATTCCACACACACAGAAAGCACCCACACCCAGCCTGTAGGCGAAGGGTGCTCTGGACTGGTCTCAGACCCATGCTTTCTTTTGAAGGCCTACTTCGAAGAGCTGTTTCTTCCAACTTTCTGGGCTGTGATGGACAGCCACAGGCATGTGACAATGGCTGGGGCAGACCTGACTTGTTCCTAGGGCTTACTTGTTCCTCTGGGCACTCCGGAGTGTGGCTGGTTCTGGGTCTCGCCACCCTGTAAGCTTCTTCTCTAGAACCAGTTCTGACTCCCTGTGCTTGGGTTTCTGGAAGCAGAAGGTCCTGGCTGAGACCAGCCACACATGCCCATAAAGTATGGTCTCTGGATCCTAGGAACTAAGAATCTCTCCTCTAAAACTGTATGCTTAATATAGCACATTGAAACAGCTTGACATTTAGATTAGCCAGGGTTCTCTAAAGGAACAGAACCGGTAGGCTGAGTGTTTATTAAAACAGGGCTTAGCTGGGTGAGCAGTGGTGGAGCAGGTCTTTAATCCCAGCACTCAAGAGGCAGAGGCAGGCAGATCTCTGTGAGTTAGAGGCCAGCCTGGTCTACAGAGTGAGTTCCAGGACAGCCAGGGTTACAACAGAGAAACCCTGTCTCTAAAAACAAAAAACAAATAACCAAACAGGGTTTATATGGGCAGCTTATGATAGCGGTGGTTCAGATAGTTCAAAAATCCCTGTCTCAAGAAAAGACCAAGAACCTGGTAGTCCATGAGACTGGATGTCTTCAGTGGTCTTCAGTCTGTGTTGGAATCCCAAAGAAGTAGGTTCGCATACCAGTGAAAGAAATGCCTCAGAAACAGGATAGATAAACTTGCCATCCAGAGCGAGGGCAAGCAGACAAACCCAAAAGCTTCCTTCTGTCTTCTTTAATGTGGGCTGCCGCCAGACGGTATGGCCCAGACGGACTTTCTACCTCAAATAATCCAATCAAAGAAATCCCCCACAGGTGTGCACAGCTGATCCATCAGTTGATTCGAGATGGAATCAAGTTGGCAACATTTTTCTGAGCAAGTCCCGACTTTCTGCGCATTTCTGAACAAACGCCTATAGTGGTTCCTAGAGTCGTACAGGTTAAATGCTATTTAGTATGTGTACATCCAACTATTTTTTTTAATCTCGTTTTATTAACTTTTAAAAATGCTGGGGCTGTAACTGAACGACAGAGCACATACTTAGACTGCACTAGATCCCAGGGTTTTATCCTCAGCACCACAGGTAGGCAACCTTACAATCCCTTTCACGGCTTTAAAGAAATAAGTCAGAAAAGAAAGGAGGGAGAGTGGGAAGAATAGAGGGTAGGAGAGAAAGAGAGTCACTTCCTAAAAGACACTGTCTTAGGAATTGTATTGCTGGGATAAAACACCATGAGCATAAGCAACTTGAGGAAGAAAGGGGTTATTTTGCTTACACATCTACATGACAGTCCATCACTGAGGGAAATCAAGGCAAGAGCTCAAGGCAGGAACCTGGAGGCAGGAACAGAAGCAGGAACCATGGAGGAGTGCTGCTTACTGGCTTGCTCTCCATAGTTTGCTCAGTTTGTTTTCTTATGCAGTCCAGGACCACCTGCCCAGGGCTGGCACTGCCCATAGTGAGCTAGGCCTTCCACGTCAATCATTAATCAAGAAAATGCCCCCACAGGCTTGCCTACAGCCCAATCTGACGGAGGTATTTTCTCAATTAAGGGTTCTTCTTTTCCAAATGACTCTAGCTTGTGTCAAGTTGACGAAAAACTAGCTAGCGCATGCTGGGTGGTAGTGACACACATACCTTTAATCCCAGCCCTCTGGAGACAGAGGCAGGTGGATCTCTGTGAGATCGAGGCCAGCCTGGTCTACAGAGTGAGTTCCAGGACAGCCAGAGTTACAACAGAGAAACCCTGTCTCGAAAAACCAAACAAAAACAAACAAACAAACAAAGGCAATACAAAACAACATAACAACAAAACAATCAAAAAACCCTGGAATGCAGCCATCTAAATCTTCCCCATGTCCCCCTGGCTTTGAGGGCCAGCCTACAGCTGTGGACCGTCTTCTGCAGTCATCTCATCTGTTTCACTTGTTTCTCCATCACATATGTAAACAATTTTGTGTACTGCAATCCAGCTGTTCCGCACACCTACGCCTGGAGTTAGTGTCTCACACCTGGAGTCCCAGCTACTTGGGAAATTGAGGTGGGAAGATAGCTTGTGGCCAGGAGTTCAGGGCCATTTTGGGCAACAGAGTAAGACCTCTCTCAGACAAGAGTGTCCAACAAAAGAGAAGGCCATCGAATGTTGCAACAGGTACCTGTAATTTCAGCACTAGGAACGCTAAAGCAGGAGAATCAAGATCAAGGCTAACCTGAGCCACAAGGTGAAAGAGCAGCTTTTGCTTTATATGTATTTTCCCCTCAGGCTCCTGTGTTTGAACAACGAGACCCCAGCGCGTGACACTGTTCTGCGAGGCTGTGAAACTTCGGGGAGGTAGAAACTAAGTGATGACAATGGACCTGGGGGGATGGGTGTTGAGGTTCACAGCCCCTCTTCCTGTACTTTTACCGCTCTATGCTACTGCCACCAGCCGACTCCAGCTTTTACCAAGCCATCCCTCCTGTGGTAGACTGCATCCCTCAAACCGTGAGTCAAAATAAACCCTTCTTTCTTCCCTTGAATTGCCTCTCGCAGGTTATTTGGTCACAGCAATGAGGAAGCAATGAATACACTATCTAGTTGCTTACTGTGGGAGTGACAGAAAATGACATTGGAGGCTGGATTATTAATGACTGTGGCTTGTCCCCTGTTATCAGTCTATCTGGAGGAAGGCAGCTTCTGTGCTATGAGAATACTTGACTATTCCTGCAGAAGGTCCATGTGACGAGAAACTGATTCCTATTACTGATACCCGTGCAAGTCGGCCATCTTGGAAGTGAACACTTCAGCCCAGTCAAGCTTTCAGGTGAGGCTAGCTCCAGCCAGAACCGACTGCAATCTCAGGAGACCTTGACCCCAAACCATACTGTGTGCTTTGGAACTCCTGCCTCACAGAAACTGGGAGGTAATAGATGCTTGTCGTTGCCATTAAGTTGGGTTAATGTTTGCTATATGGTGGTAGACAGTCAACCACAGTCCGTCACACTCTGAGAGCTGCCATCAAGGGCAATCTGTGGCTGACACCCCCTCTTTGGATGGGATCAGCAAAGGCACGACATCCAAAAGTATATTCTAGGCAGATGAAGGAGCCAAATATGAGAAACATACAGAAATACACTGGACGAAAACACAAAATGGAAACCAGGCAGTGGTGGCGCACACCTTTAATCCCAGCACTCGGGAGGCAGAGGCAGGCAGATCTCTGTGAGTTCGAGACCAGCCTGGTCTACAGAGTGAGTTCCAGGACAGCCAGAGTTACAACAGGGAAACCCTGTCTTGAAAAAAAAAAAAAAAAGACAAAAACCAAACAAAGAAAATACAAAATGGCAAACAGTACCATTTGTAAGGAGCAGGTTTTATCAGGAAATTCTTTGAGCAAATTCTCAGCAAGACAAGGCCTGTTCTGTCAGCCTACAGACAGGAGCAGGGGTAACCGTAGACTCTGGTGATAGAGAGCAGGAGCCTTCGATACCTCACCCTGCTCACTGCCTTCTACTTTGCAGACAGGAAATAAGTAGGGTTAGGTCAGAAAGAGGAGCCTTCAAGGTCGATGAGAACTTGGGTGTGTCACAGCCATGCGCACTGCAAGGAAGGAGGGGACCTCAGCCTGCAGAGGCAACATGAGAAGGGGTTCCTTCTTACTTGTCATTGTGCTGTCCTGCGTGTTCCAAAAACTGTTCATAACACACATTGTAGAGACTATTCTAACACTCCTAGTAAGCAAAAACGGTCTATACATTTATTAAGAAAAACACTCAACAACGACAGCCAATGAAATAGGGGCCGAAGAGGTAGCTCTGTGGATGAAAGGCTTGCTGAAGAAGCATGAGGACTCGAATTTGGATCTCCAGAGCTCACATAAAACCTGAGTATGCAGGGATGGAGAGATGGCTCAGCGGTTAAGAGCATTGGCTGCTCTTCCAGAGGACCGAGGTTCAATTCCCAGCACCACATGGCAGCTCCCAACTGTCTGTAACTCCTGTTCCAGGGGATCTGACACCCTCACACCAATGCACATTATATGTGTGTGTATATATATATATTCCTTAGTATGCTTGTGTAGCAGTACACCTACTGTAGTGGCTCAACAATGAAGACAAGGAGACATATCCATAGGTGCAAACTCTGTGAGACCTCAGCAGAGGGATCCACTATCATGGCGAGTGCCATACTGAACAGTGGAACCCTGAACATCTCATCTCAGGAGTTTTTATCAGTACCTAAGCTCCTCAGGTGTTCTACTGATAGCACATGCAGATCATGAGGAATCAAACATCTTTTACATAAATCCAACACCTGCAGACAATACAAAACGCCAAGGCCTAGGCAGCCCTTCTCCCAACAGTGCACAAAACCACCATTTTAAACATAACTAAAAATAAACTTCTGCATCCTGCTTGGAGGCCCCCTCTAATCCCAGCACTCAGGAAGCAGGGACAGGGGTCCCCAGAGCACGCTGAATAACTACACAAGCCAGAATCAGCAAGCTCCACTCCAATAAGTAAAGCAGAGAGGAAGGGAGGAGGGCATCTTACATCAACAGGCACACACACACACTGTATGCGTATACACACAAAACGATAATAAAAATTTTGTAAAAAATAAATGAAATAGCACAGGGTGAGATCGTCACTGGGTGTAGCAAAGTCCCACCACAAAACCAGCCAAAGACAGCAAGCTGGCTTTCTTCTATCAGGGCTCACAATGGGCACGAAGTATCATTCTAGAATGTGTGAGACCCTAAGCGCCACAGCCACACAACGATGCAGAACACTTGTCAGAAATGTTCTCTGTCAGGAAGTGCAACATAGTGTTTTCTTCAAAGGCAGCAGACGGCAGCTGAAGTAGCCTCGTCCTGTGACATTGGGACACTGAAGCTGAAGCCAAGATTTATAAAATATGTGTCAGCGCTTGGCTCCCATGTCTAACCAAAGTTAATATTGTCCAGATTACCTCTTGCCACATGGCACACCCAAACCAAGTAGACACATCTTTTTTTTTTTTTTTTGGCATTTAATGTGGGTGTTGTGTGCATGTATGCATGTGGCACAGCATGCACATGAAGGACGAAGAGCAACATGCAAGAGTCACTTTTCTCCCTCTACCAGGGACTCAACTCAGGTCTTCAGGTTTCAAAGCAAGAGCCATCTTAATAGCCCCAAACTTACGGGTTCACATGACAATTTATGGTTCTCTCTCCAGTTGGGTCACACTCAGCTGGAAGTGTTCCTTCTAAGTCTCTTGTGTGTTTACGCTCTTGTGTGCTTATATATCCTATGGGGCTTTAGTCATCTGAAGGCTTAGCGGAGCTGGACATCCAAGATGCAACAGCACCCACAGGGCTGTCAGCTCCTGTCGGTTGCTGGCTGGTAACTGAGCCAAAGCTATTGACTTAGAGCATGTATCTATGAGCGTTCAGTTGCTGTGGCAAAACAACAGAAAACAACTTAGGAAACAAAGAGTTATTTGTTGAGGCAGAGTGGTGTGGGGCAGAGACAAGCAGTACACTAGGGGCAAGACAAACCCTTGCAGGGCATGCCATCAACAGTGACTGTATCCCTTTCAACTAGGACCTACCTCCTACAGTTTTCATTATCTACCGATAGTCCTTTCAATTACAAGTCAGTCAAGGAACCAAACCAAAAAGTAGAATATGGAGTGCTCATGATCCAGGCATGTCCCAAGGTCACCTGTGACAACCGCTACATTAGAGACCAAGCCCTCAACACAATGAGTCTTTGGGCGACATTTGACATGGGAACCATGAAATGGTGTTCGTGACACTACCTCTTTGTGTAGACTGGACTTCTCGTAGCGTGGTAGCTGAGTTCCAAGAGAGAGAGAGGGCCTCAAGAGCAAGGACTCTAAAGCTGCCCAGGGAGGATCCTTGGGTGGAAAACCGCAAGGCTCTCTGTGATCTTGCTCTGAAAATCCACAGCATCACCTCTACCTTGTTCTATCAGTCAGAACCCTCCCAGGACCCACCCAGATTTAAAGGGGTGAGGAAATGGGGTCTTCCACTCCACTGAGGAAAGAGCAGATCCATTGCAGGTCTGATTGCAGCAAACGTTTTCTTTGGGAGGAGTGGGGGGTTCAAGACCGGGTTTGCCCGTGTAGCTCTGACTGTCTCAGAACTCCCTCTGTAGACCAAGCTGGCCTGGGGCTCAGAGATCCTCCTGCCTCTGCCTCCTGAGTGCTAGGACTAAAGGTGTGTGCCACCATGCCCAGCTGATTGCAGAAATGTCTTAAGAAACAGTACTCATCCCAACCACATTATAAAATCTTGTTTCGTTGTTCTTGCTGTGGAATCTTTTATTCAGACCTGATGACTTCAACTCGAACATATAGGCCTGGGAAAGGCAGGGTTACACTTGTGATCAGTCCGCTAACATATGCTAAGCTAAACACTAAAGTTGGAGTCCCTAAATGACTGCGACTTACTCCTCCATCGCTTCCTCTGGGATGGCTCTCTGTTGTTATTAGCCCTCACTTTTCTGTCAAGAGCTGTCCAAGAGCTAGTTCTCTGGGTGGCACCTGACTCTCCCTTCCTAGCTCCCAGCATCTCGGTCTCCGTTCTCTTCTGGCTAGACCATCACAACGTCCTATAGGGCTGGGATGCAATGCTGCATCTCATCAGTCGGCAACAGTCTAATGTTGGACTTAGACCTGTCATTTTGGAGGAAGGAATAGAGGATGACATGGGGGAGCATGAACCTGTGAGCCAAAGTACCGAGGATATTCCTATTTCTAGTCCGTGCTTAACTTGAAAGGTATATTGTTTTTTTTCTCCTCCATCTCTCCTTCTGGCAGCTTCCAGGACTCATACCTAACCTGTCTTATGTTTTTCTATCAGACTCTAATGAAATGGTCCTTGAGTTTAAAAAAATATATATTAATTTAAAAAGAACATTTTTCAGGTTTTGAAGTTCGATGATACTGACTTCTACTCAAAGGGCATCTGTGATAGTTAATACGGAATGAACTAGACAGAGTCTACATAATATGTTGTCCAAAGGTTCAAAGTCATTCGGGAGCCAGTTACTGAACACCGATGAATCAGCCAATGTGTCAAAGGCATTCTGTTAGCCCTCCCAAGTGGGCTATGATAAAAGAACACACGAAGCACCTTCGAGGCGCCTATGTGGCAAATTCCAAGGTGGCTGTAAGACTACTCAGCTATGATCAAGTTGAATGGGGCGATAGGGAGGAAGTGAGCAGAGGAGAGAAAGAAAACGGATGCCTATGGGACACTGGTGGACAAAGTGTGGAGGGAAATGGACTGATGTGCTTCAAAGAAGCCACGCCTGTGTCTTCGTTTCTGTCCTATTGCCGTGAAGGGGTATCATGACCAAGGTAACTCTTATTTAAAAAAAAAAAAAAAATTCAGTTTTTTCTCGCGTATCGTTTCAAAGGGTTACTCCATTATCATCATAGTGGGAATCAGATAGGCTTATACTGGAGCAGTAGCTGAGAACTTTATATCCTGATCTGCAGGCAACAGGCAAAGAGAGAGAGAGAGAGACACTGGGCCTACTGTGGGCTTTTGAAACCTCAAAGCACATCCCTAGTGACACACCTGCTCCAACAAAGCTACACCCACTCTAACAAGACCACACCTACTAAAGCCTTCCCAACAGCTTTATCAACTGGGGACCGAGCACGCATATATCCGAGCCTGTGGGGGTCATTTACATTCAAACCACCACAACCTGCAAGAAGCTTCTGCAGAATGACTCACTAGAACTGCAGGGCTATGTGGAGTATCTTTAACAGCTCTGTATTGCCCATGTGTGTATCTGACCTAATATCCTTCTATCAGACAAAGCCTGTGAAACATATTGCCACTAGCTTTCACCAAACCAGAGCTGAACCTGGTATTAGATAACACTTTAAACCAATACCAGAAATCCACCCCCCACCCCTGGCGCACTCCTCACCCCTACCCCTACCCCTCACATTCACTTTGCTGAAGGCCCACCTTTCAGATGTCTTCACCAACATACATATCTGGTGAGAGCATTTTGTTCTATGACTATAAAATAAAATCCATGTACCTGCTCCCATGGTGGAACATGTCATTCAGGACAGCCGGGATCTGTGTGCCCAGGCCCCAGGCACTTACTTGCTCTGGGCTCAGAATAAAGCATCACTTACTTTTTTTGAAGTGAGAGTTGTGTTCGTAATGACAAAACAGTGGGAAAATGTAGAAAAAGACAGGCTTCACTCAAATGGAAAATGCCGAGCATCGTTTCAAAGTGTTAGTACCAACAAACTGCTATACCAACAGAAGTCTCAGGAACTATCCAGTCCCAAACTAGTAACCTCTGCAGGGTCAAGTCAGCTAGAGAAACACCCACACCCAACACATGGCTCTGACTTCGAAGTTTGGGTTCTCTCCAAATGTTGAGCAAGTATGATGTAATGCAGGCAAAGAAACTGGAATTAGTCAAAATTTCCAAGAGGCAGCATCTCTTCTTTTTATTTATTTATTTTTCACTCCTGCCAAGGATCGAACCTGGAACCTTACCCATGCTGATTAAGCATTCTACCATTGAGCGACATTCCCTGGTCATAATCTCTTGTCCTTTTTTCCCCATGGAACCCAACTCAGTTGTCCAAACTCCCTGAGGATCTTGGGAGGTCAAGTTTCCTCTGCTAGCTTCTCCCAGCCTCTCACCCTTCCTCCTCTGAGACAGGGTCTCCAGTATCCCAGACTGCTGCCTCTACCTCCCAAATGCTGGCTTACACGTGTGAACTGCCAAGCCCGATGTATGAGGTGCTGGGGATCAAACCCAGGGCTTTGTGCCTAATTACAAATCACTTGGGAGGTTGAGACAGGAGAATGAGACATTCAAGCTCATTTTTGACTACATGGTGAGTTCAAGGCCAGCCTGAATACACGAGACCCTGTCTCAAAAAGGGGAGCAAGAACTGGAGAAGTGTATCTGCAGTTAAGAGTGCTTTACTGCTCTTGCAAGAAGACCGGGGTTCAGTCCCCTACACCCACATAGTGGCTTACAACTGCCTGTGACTCCATTTCCAAAGGAAACAACAAGTGCTTTTTGGCCTCTGCAGGCGTATGCACAAGCATAGTGCACATAAACTCACATAGACATACAAAAATAATAAGCAAACGGGTTTTTTTTTTTAAATCCTCATAGGCAGCATTCTAGTTTTATTCTATTATTGTGAGAAAACACTGACCAAAAGCAACATAAGGGAAAATATATTTATTTCAGCTTACAGGTACAGTCCATCATATAAGGAAGTCATGTCAGGAAGTCAAGCAGGAACTTAAAGCAGAAACCATAGAGGAAAGCTACTAAGCTTTGCTAGCTTTCTTATACAAACCAGGATCACCTGCCTAGGGATGGTGCCACCCATAATGGGCTGAGCCCTCTTACATCAATTAACAATAGAGACGAACCCCCATAGACTTACTCACAGGCTAATCTGATTGGGCAATTCCTCAATGGAGACTTCCTTCTCAGAAGACTGTAAACTGTACCAAGTGAAAACAACAACAACAAAGATCCCAAATGACCAAATGTCTCCAGCACCAAAGACAAGAATAACTCAAGGCCTACTTTCCTATTGAAATTTCAGGGCAATTTTTTCCAGGTCCCGGTACAAATTCAGGGGCTGGAGAGGTGGCTCAGTGGGTAAAAATACTTGTTGTACTGGAGTTGAAATCCCTAGTACCTATGGTGGGGAGGAAAGAGAGAGAGAGAGAGAAAGACAGAGATAAGGAGAGAGGGAGAGGGAGAGGGAGAAAGAGAGCAGAGAGAGAGAGAGAGAGAGAGAGAGAGAGAGAAGGGGAGAGGGAGAGGGGAGAACTACTAGCATGGCCACACACATGCATGTAATCATAGCACTTGGGGGCAGAGGCCAGAGGGTCCCAGGACTTTGATTGGCCAGGCAGCCTAGCTGAAGCAGTGAGCTTCAGGCTCAGTGAGAGGCCCTGTCTCAACGGAATAACGCAGAGGACAATAGAGGAAAACACTGAGCATCTTTCTCTGGTGTCTACAACGCAGATCCATGGGTGCATGCACCACAGATGGACATACATGCACATATGTACACATCACTCACACACACACACACACACACACACACACACACACACACACACACACATACAGGCAAATAAGCAAAAGAAAATTGTTCCCAAATGTCTGTGTCTGCTTGTGCTCTGGGAAATGTTTTACAACTCTAAACATTCCTCTCTCTCTTTCTCTCTCTCTCTCTCTCTCTCTCTCTCACACACACACACACACACACACAGGTCAATGGGCATGATCAGAATATGGAGAAAAGAGGAACGCATGTAGGGCCATGGCAAGCGGCCATTTTTGCATCCAGTCAGCCCTGTTGCTGTTGCTCTTCGTGTCTGTTCGTTTGCATAAAAGATCTGCTTTTCCAAATGTGATGTTTAAACTGCAACAGAGAGAAAGCAAAATAAACACAGGATGGTCGGCTGAGGGCCTGCACTCTCTAGGCCCCGGTTAGAGAGTAAAATTAGCTAGCTGGTAGCCAGGGCTAGGAGATTTATTTTGGTCCGAAGTCAACCCACAGATTAACAATATTGGCAAGAACTGTATAGGAGAGGAAAATATTTTGGACAAGGCTGCATATGTTTGCAGATACAGCGTCTCCCTCTGCGCAGCGGCCAAGGTTAGAGAGAAGGAGAGCGGAGAGGGAAGAGGAAGCAGCCTCATCTCCTTCCTGGGAAGACTCACCGACCCCTGCATGACGCCAAATCATGCCATCTGGGACAGGCTACACCTCACACTGTATGACCGAGTGAAGGCAAACAGGAAAGTGCACCCCACCTATAATTTAAAAGAAAGAGAGAGAGAGAGAAAGAGAGAGGCCTGGTCATTTCCCCCACCCCCACCCCCACCCTTCTGAGGCCCACATTCCATTCTGAGAGTAATTTCCAGGCAGTAGCTATTTCCGGATTCTCAAGGGCTTGTCAAGAGTGGTATCAGACAAAATTATCCCAAATTGGAAATAGGCAAAAGAGATTATTGGGTGTTCTTTTGGGTGCTTGCACGTTTGATTGATTTCCTGTGGCTAGGCTATTTCACAGCGCCCACCCCCACCCCCCACACAACCAGGGTCAGAGGTTAACTTTGGAGTTTTTTTCATCTGGTAGTAGAAATGGAAATAATTTCTAACCAGCCATCTCATCCCTCTATTAAATTATCTAGAAACACAATTCTCATTCAGACCAGTTATAACATCTTATAGGTTCCTTCATGAATTAATGAGTTAAATCAAGTCCTTGGCCTGGGATTGTTTTATACTGGAACAAGTTTTTATTAGTGCTACGTTGTATCTCTTTTGTGTGCATGCATGTATATGTGTGTGTGTGTGCATGCCCCAGCCTACCTATGGAAGTCAGAGAATGATTTTTGGGTATTCAGTTCTTTCCTTCGACTCTGTGGGTTACAGGAATTGAACTCGGGTCCTTAGGCTTGGCAGTAGGCACGTTTACCCGCTAAAGCCATCTCGCTGGCCCAAGAGAGTCTAGCATTGTAATCTCTTGGAGATTCTACTTTAACAAAGGGGCACTTGTGCATGTTTGACATGGTATTGTCTTCCGGCATCCCCGTCACCACAACTGATTCCTATGTGCCCAGGCCTTGAGGTGAATCCCAGACAGACCTACAGCCATTCCTGTCCGGTTTATGGAGAGGGGATGCAGATGAGACCCTTGTCTGGGTCCTCACCACTGAAGTGTACCAAGTCGCTGAGGAAGCATCACAGGTGGGAAAAAGTGTGTAGGACAAACAGGGTCTCAAACCCTCTTCTCCAGATGTTTCTGAGCTCCGGCAGAGTCATCATCATGTTTGTTGTTGTCAATTGTTGTTTTGAGAAAGAGATCTCTCCCTTAGCAGCCCAGGCTAATCTCAAACTAGTGGCAATCTTCCTGCCTCAACCTCGCCAGTGGAGGGATTCCAGGCGTGTGTCGCCACAGCCAGCTAGTCACCGATTCATTGAGGACGTTTCCTCATCTTCAAACAGGAAGTCATTTCGACATGACATATTTCACCCAGGGGGGCTTCAGATGTATATGTCACGCTATAGCGAGTTATCTGTAGATCTTTTTCAAATCATACCAGAATTCTGGAGGTCTGCTGGCCGACGGCCCCTACCTTGAGAAGCAAGACCCTAGGACTAAAGCAGGAGTCTTGCGTCATTTCTTGTTTCTGTGTTTGTTGATGTTTTGTCTTTTGTAAACCTTAAAAAATTGTATTTATTGATTGATCTCTTTCTGCACACGTGTTGGGGATCAGAGGACAACTTTCAAGACTAGGTCCCCTCTTCCCTCCATGTGGGTCCCAGGAGTTCAAACTCAGGTCACCAGGCTTGGTGACGTGTACCTTTTACCCACTGAGCCATCTTGCTTGTCCGAGCCTGCCCTTCAAAAAGAACAAGGAGATGGCATTGCTCTACCGGGAACCGTGATAGATGCCAAGGACTCCACCCCAACAAGACGTGAGCTCCCACTCGGGGATAAACACCAGGAACAGCCAAATCCTGAGCCCAAGGAGGGCCAGAAGACCCCAAGGCCCACACCCCACCTGACCTCACTCCTCACAAGCTGCCTGTGAGGAAAGAAAAGCTTACCAGCCTTCTTTACCAAAAAGGAAACCCAGAGGGTAGGGAAAGCGGCCCAGCACTGAGCATGCATGCTGCCTTGCTAACTCTGCTAGCTACACTCCGACTACCCCACCCCATTTCACTGCCACGCTGCCCCCCTCCCTCGACCACAACCCTGCAGACCGTGCAGAATTTGAAAGGGAAAAGGGACGGCTTCCTTCCTTACCACATGGCTTCCATTTTCGTGTAGTCCCTGGATAATTTCTCCATTGGATCCCACTGAAGCCTACAGAGGGAGAAAGGAAGACGGAAAAGGGCCTTTCAGAGCCCCCAAGACGGCAGCCATTAAGATTGTTACATAGCCTAAGAAAAACTATTGTATGTACTCACCTCAGAATCACCGAGGCCTGCAAGGCCTTTGTTTCAGGAGGCCCTCTGGTCTCCTGCATAGGTCTCTGTTCATCAGCAGAGCTTCTGATCTAAGGGCATAACACTTTTGAGATTTGATTTTACTTTTTTAAAATTGGGGGTGAGGAAAGAACAAGTCAGGTGGCAGATGAAGTGGGGGGGGGTGGCAGGAAGTAGGGTGGCAATCAGCAAGCATTTCACTTGAAGGTGTGTGCTTACAGGGACTCAGGGACTGGGTGCTCCTTTGCCAAATGTGAACGTCAAACCAATAAATGTTAATGTTGCATGAAAAAGTGCTGATCTGGGAGAAAGTTCGATCATTTAGAGAGTTTGTCACAGAAAGCTCTCAGGTGTTCCAGGAAAGTGGGGGAAGGAATCAAGAAAACAAAATTGGCAGCTCCGTTCTAGGCTCTGCTGTACCAGGCCAACTATTTCCAGAAGAGGGGACCTGCAAAGATGATAGGGAGGTTCATACTGCATGGAGGGAGCCCTAAACAACACAAGTGGGGTCAAGTTCCTGGCTAGCCGGCCCCGGTAAACAAGACAGCAGAGACTGGGGATGTCCCAGGGTTCCATTAAGGTACGGTGCCTCACACCTGGAATCTCAGTATTCAGAAGGCACAGGCAAGAGGACCGATTCCATGTGAGCCAATGACTACACGAGGAGTTCAAGGCTAGCCTAGAATGACTTCCTGTTTGAAAAAAACTAAAACAGGACCGGCAAGATGGCTCACTAGGTCAAGGCACTTGCCATGCCAGCTTGGTGACCTGAATTTGAACCCTTGAACCCACATAAAGGTGGAAGGAGAGAACTGACTTCACAGAGTCCTATGGCTTTCACATGTCTCTCTGTGTCTCTGTGTCTCTGTGTCTCTCTCATACACACACACACATATATATATATTGCTGTCTTCCTGGGCTTCCTGAGCTGGGCCCAGCCACATCAGCCTGTCTTCAGGGACCCATTTGTGATGGTCGGCTCCAATCATTTCCCTATCCTCCTTCCCAACACCTATTCGCATTGTACCACCTACACTCTTTTGGGGCCGATATTGACACAGGTTCACTGCTACGTAGCTTAGGCTAGCCCCAAATTTGTGACCCTCCTGCTCTAATCGCCCACAGTTCTGTCAGGATCTCCCAGATGGTAGAGCTGTTTACACTTCAAATCTGCCGACTTTGCCACCTCACACAGACTCGGGAGGGTCTCTGCAAACATTCACGAACCTGATTCCATGTGGGTGGCTATTAGGTTACGGGACCGTGAGACTAGAAAGCCAGGAAGTGTTTTGGAAGAAGACACTACTGTGGTTAAAACAACTGGGACCTAAGAGAAGATAGTGGACCTTTCTGAGCCTGGAGACCTCAGTTGTTCCATCTATAGAATGGGAACAAATTCCCACAAGAAGTATTAAATAAGAAAACATGCACATGCAGGGCATGGAAGCCCGTACAGTGAGAGTATCATCCATGCATGCTTTTCAGTAGGATAGGTAGCCTGACCCAGACTGTAGACGGAAGCTGGGTCTCACCCTAAACAGGCTGTCGCTTGTGCATGTGACATCGTGACTCAAACTGAGCTGGATTCCAAGCTTTCTGGAGAGTTTTTGATCCTGAGACATTGAACAGAACTTACCACTGTCCCCATGTCTTCTACTCATCCAGTCTGGTCAAGTTCACATGTAAGTATCTCTCTGACCTTCCTCCTCCTGCCTCTCCCCCACACCAAGCCTGTGAACTTGGTTCAGATCTTCATGGTTTTTTTTTTTTTTTTTTTCTTCTTTAAAGTAACGGTGTGTGTCTTGGTCAGGGCTTCCATGGCTGTGATGAAACACCATGAGCAAAAATCAAGCTAAGGAGGAAAGAGCTTCTTGGACTTACACTTCCGTATAACTCTTGATCATTGAAGGAAGTTGGGAGAGGCACTCAAGCAGAGCAAGAACCTGGAGGCGGGAGCTGATGCAGAGATCACGGAGGGGTGCTGCTTAGTGGCTTGCTCTCCATGACTTACTTGCTCAGTCTGCTTTCTTATAGAATCCAGGACTGATGGAACCACCCACCATGGACTGGGCCTCCCCCATCAATCACCAAAAGACAATGCCCTACAGCCAGATCTTATGGAAGCGTTTTCTCAATTGAGTTTCTTCCTTTCAGATAACTCTAGTTTGTGTGTTAAATTGACATAAGACTAACCAGGACAAGTGGGGGGGGGGCACACATGTTGCCACGGTGCATATATATGTGTTAAGGTCAGAGCACAACCTCAGATGTCAATCCAGTCTTCCACATTATTTTAAAACAGGGTCTCTTACCACTTAAGCCAGGCTAATGGCCCCATGAGTTTCAGGATTCTCCTATCTCTGTCTCCCATCTCCCCATAGGAACCCAGGGATTACAGACAGGCTACTGTGTCTGGCTTTTACTTTTACATGGGTTCTAAAGATTCAAGCTCAGGCTTTCTCACTTGTGTGGCACTTTACACACTGAGTTGTCGCTTTGGCCCCTTCCAGACTTGTACCTTAGACACTCGCAGATCTTCGCCCCAGCTCCTTGTGGCTACCTTCATTGTCCTCCTGTTCAGTAACATGGTCTCAACCGTCTATTCCAACCTCATGTGGCCTGCCCCTGCCGCTTAGTAGTCTCCGAACCTTCTCTACGCCCCTATCTTTTCATTTCTCATCTTGGGGCCTTGATATAAGCCACTTAATAGGAACAACTGTGGCTAGTCTTTCTTCACTCAGATAGAACTCCTGGATCCTCAAGTCTGTGAGGCCTTCCCTGTAAAATCCCAGCCCCCTTTAGGGCCTGCGCAGTGCTCTGCCTTGTCGGGTAGTTATTTGGGTTTCTATGAAGCGGACTCGAGAACAGCAAAGAGGGCCAGCAAGCTGGTTTGGTGGATAAAGGCACTTGCCACCAAGTCTGACGGACCGAGTTCAATCCTCAGCACCCACACGGTGAAAAACCGGAACCAACTCCTACAAGTTGTCTTTTAATTCACACATGACAACTGGTGCTTGTTTTTTGTGACACACCCCCGCCCGACTCCAACAGTTACTAAACTCTATATTAGGTTATAGTCCATAGCTTGAATGAACTGGATTCCAGGAGATCCCAACCACAGCACATGGAGGACACGCAGGCCTCCGTGCAGCTGCTCCACTGTCCTCGACAGCCAGTATCAAGCTGCAGGCCCCGAGGGTGCCCCTGGGGAGCAGGTGCTGCAAGCCCACCACATTTGCAGGTAGCTGAGCTCCTGCTAGCTTTCGGGATGCAACCACTTTGAGCCATCCTAAGCACAACGGCCCAGCCAGGATCCATTCCAAGTCATAGACGCCAAAAACATCTTTTTTGTTTTATTTTGGGGGCTTCGGTTGTTTTATTTCAATAAAAGACTTTTGTTGTTTTAAGCCATTAAGTTTGAGGTGACTTGTTCTCTGGCAATCTATTATTAATGCCTTGCCACAGATGATTAGATTCAGGTTGCATGGGGGGGAGGGGGTAGGGAAATAAATACAAATTATCATAATAATAGCTACCAAGGCTGAAGTGTGGCTCAGAGTTGGCATGCTTGCCTAGCCCAAACTAGACCCTGGATTTCTTCCCCCTGTACAGCGAAACCAAAACAAAACAAACAGAAACCTCCCTGAAGGGGCTGGAGAGATGGCTCACTGGGCGAAGTACCTGCCATACAAGCATGAGTTCACAGCCGCGGCACCCACATAAAAGTGGAGCTTAGCAGCTGCAACTGTAACCTCAGTACTGGGGTGATGGAGACAGGTAAACCCCTGGGGCTTGCTGACCAGTCAGCCTAGCTAATCAAAGAACTCCAGCCAGGCTCTGTGAGAGAACCTATCTCAGAAAGGAAGCTGGATTCCAGGTTAGGGGTGGTGGTGCACACCTTTAGTCCCAGGACTTGGGAGGTAGATGCAGGTGGATCTCTGTAAGTTCTAGACCAGCCTGATCTACATAGAGGGTTCCAGGACAGCCAGGGCTACATAATGAGCCCTGTCCCCCAAAACAAACAAACAACAACAAAAGTAAGATGAGAGAGCAAGAAGGACAGGCAACCTAATGTTAACCTCTAGCCTCCACACGGCCTCACATGCATGTAAACACACGTGCACATGCATCCACAGGTACACATGTACTACACACACACACACTTCTTCAAGAATATTATTAACAGCTACCATCTGTTGAGTGTCTACCATGAGCCAAGCACCAAGCTAGAATTTTACTACCTTCTAGAATCTACTCCTCCTGATCATCAGGAGGCTGGGTTTGGCATTCCCTTTTTACACTTATGGCACCCAAAACGTAAGTCATTTGTCCATATAGGCAATAGGTAGAAGAGCTTGGGACACTGTCCTGTGTGAAGAGTCCCCTTCCATGGACTATCTCCTTCTCTCCCTTCTCCCTTCCACATCCTGCTATGCTCAAGCTGAGATCAGCATCTTAGTCCCTGCATGCTGTGACAACAAATACCATCTACTGGGTGGCCTCTAAATGACAGGAGTCCACTGCTTTCTATCCTAAAGGCTGGAAGTCCAAGTTCAAGGCGCCAACAAATTTTACATCTGTTAAGAGTTTTCTCCTTCACAGATGGTGCTTTCTAGGTGTCCTCACATGGCAGGGACAAGGCAGGGACAAGAAGCTCCCTTGGGCCTCTTTCATAAGGGCACTAATGTCACCTAATCACCTCCCCAGGGCCCCACCTCTTAACTCCACCACTGGGGATTAGGGATCGACGCATCAATTCAGAGGGACACAAACATTCAGGGGTGTCACAGCTAGTAATGTGTGAGCAAGAAGAACAACTACCTCTGTGGGGCCCCTGGCCCAAGCTCCCCCAGTTAAGTCTTGGAAATCAGTGAGAACAACAGATTGTATTGTACAACGGTGGCTGGAAAACATCAGCTAGCCCTTCTCTTGAATCCTGGCAGCCCTTGTGACTACTTCAAGCAACAAGGTCAAAATGAGGCTAGATGCTTCCCAAGGCTAGGTCCTCCTCACGCCTACTCGGCTTCCACTTCTGTCCTCCGAACTCTTGAAGCCCTGTGTTGTTAGGTAAGAAGTCAACTCCACTGTAGTCTGGAGCGGGGCTCCACGGGATAGCCTGCATTTAGCAGCCACAGTCCCTAGCTCTGGCAACAGAGGGGCGGGGCATTTAGGAAAGAATTGCTTCTAAGATGTAGGAAGAAGCGGGGTATGGAGAATTGTGTTTCTCTATGTAGCCTTGGCTGGCCTAGAATTTGCTCCGTACACCAGACTGAGCTAAAACTTATAATGATCCTCCTGCCTCAGCCTTCCAAATACTGGGATCGAGTCTGTACTTCTGTCATCACACATAGGTAATCCTCACATTTAAACAGATAAGAACAAACAAAACTGGCTTAGGCACTTGCCCTAAGAAGTAACTGCTTCTAAAGCTGGCTGTGGTTGGCACAGGCCTGTAATCCCAGCACTCAAGAGCTAGAGAGGCAGGAGGGTCAGGAGTTCATTCTCAGCTACACTGTGAGTTCAAGGCCAACCTGGGCTACATGTGACCTTGCCAAAAAAAAAAAAAGAAGGGTAGGGTAGGTGAAGAGAGAAAGAAAAGTTTGCTTCTGGAAGATAGGTTGACGCTAACAATAACTACAATAACAACAAAATCAAACAAACAAAAATATGTCCCCAAGAGCAACACTAGCGAATCCAGAGCTATTCCACCATAAATTCTTTATGTGTAGTCAATACCTCCATCTTGAAGCACCTGTCTTAGAAATCACCCAATATGGGAGTCTAGAGATGGAGTTTAATGAGAGTGCTTTCAGGACATGTGCTAGGTCCTCGATTCAGCCTCAGCACTGGGAGGAGTATGGGGAAATCACCCAGTCTGTGTTCCGAACTCTTATAAACGTCCTCACCCAGTCCCCCTTACACGAAGGCATTACAGTGTTCTCCCATGGGGGTGAGAGGTACTGCCCCTGACGCTAGTGGTTTTGATAAACTTAGCTCTGCATCACTGAGAAGTTCCTCTGATTTTTTTTTTTTTTGACAGTCCATAGACAACACTATTGCCTCGAATCAACGCTTCTCATTTTAGACTTTATTTGTTCCGTCAGCAGCAAGTAGCTACATGCGGCTATTTAAATGAATTAAGCTGAGATAAAATGCTCTATTGAGTTCTTTGGTTACATCAGCCACATGGAAAGTGCCCTATATGCTAACTGCGGCGAGCTCTGGTTAGCACAGTCAGAGGATGCTTTTACTCCACACAAAGCTCCTCCGGCAGGAGCAGCAGCACTCTCCCCAGGGAGAGTGAGCCATTTGCTTCAGAGGATGCCTGTCCCAAAAGAAGCCAGGGCCACGCAGCGCATGTCTCCTGCACCGCTGTCTTAGCAGCTACACAAGAAGACAAGTAATCCCCAGTCACCATGCTGCCTCGGGCCCTGGCTGCAGGGTCGCCAATTTTCTGTTTTCAGGATCCGCTGTGTGTGGCCGTCAGGACCTTTGTCATACCCCAGGTTGGGAAGAAGTTTGGGAGTACCGAAGTCCCTGGAACTACATTCCCGGGGTCTCCACTGTAAAGCTCTAACAGCCTTGGAAGTTACTGTGTGACCAGGCTACCCATGATCTCATAGAGATCGGTTTGTCTCTGCATCTTAAGTGCTGGGCGTATAGACATGTGCTACCACGCCCAGCGGGGGGAATTTTAAGAATTTCTTCCATAGTAACTTCCTGATTGGGGTGGCATCATTTCAAATAATTCTGTCCTTAAAACCTTTGGCGGGGAGGGGGTTTGGGGAAGAAGGTCCTCACCAAGCAAATCAAAGGATCTGCTGGAGGACTTCAAAAGCATTCAGGTCCAATTACACTTCATTTGGGGTGTGAATTGAGGAACTCTGGGGGAGGAGGCCAGGGCAGAACGTGTCAGGGTCTATACTGCGGTAATGAACTGAGCCCTTTGTTCCTGGGAGCCTGGCAGCTGACAACTGAAGGACAGAGGTGCTCTGGGTCCCCTGCCAGGTGCAGCAAAGGGAGGAGTGGTAACAGGGCGGGAGCTTTAACTGCCACAAAGATATTCTAGGGTGGGCTTGATTTTTCCTTCCCTTTAATAAACCAGAAGTTTCCAGAAACCCGGGAATGTTGGCTGGGAATGTAGTAGAGCACTTACTCAGCCAATGACATGTTCATTCCACAGTCTCGTACATAAATTAGTCAGGCATGGCTGCTCACATCTGTAGTCCCAACGCCGAGGCAGGAAGATTGTGTCAAGTTTTGAGACCAGCTTGAGTTACTGAGTGGGATCCTGTTTTTAAAAACATTTTAAAAATAGGGCTGGAGAGATGGCTCAGTGGTTAAGAGCACTGGCTGCTCTTCCAGAGGACACAGGTTCAATCCCCAGCACCCACATGGCAGCTCACAACTGTCTGCAACTCCAGTTCCAGGGAATCCGACACCCTCACACAGACATACATGCAGGCAAAACACCAATGCACATAAAGTAAAAATAAATAAATCATAAGAATAAATGAATGTTTAAAAGCCAAGCAACAAAAACAAAATCAGAGGTTTGCCACAATTTAAAATAAAAACTGGGGAAATTGGGGCCTGCAACCCAGGTTATGTTTTCATCTTCTAAGGAGAACCACACAATTTGGCTGAATTGGGAGAGGGTCCTGATAAATTATTCCTAACTTGTAGCATAGGTGTGATTCCTGTAGCTGAGTGTTTTTCTCCTGGCACCAGGAGAGAGAGGCGAGGGAAGGGAGAACCATGTAGAACTGGCATCGACTGCCTAGTTACATTCTGTTCTGTTTTTAATGACTTGGGGTTTGCTAGCCAGTGAGCATGACTATAGTGTACTGGTACTGGGCTCGGAGATTCAGTCTTCTGTGGGCAACACGGAAGGCTTTAGAACAGTCAAGAAAGAAACGTTCACGTTCTTCTAACACCCATTGGCCTCAGTAAAAGCCTCCAATCTCAGACTGGAATGGGTAGGAGCTAGCAGGACTTTAGAGCAAACCAGAGACCCCAGATCAAAGGGTCCTTTCCCTGGGTGCTGAGATGCTTATTTGGTTATTATCCCATGCCTTCATGTTCTGTTTTCAAATGCAGATGCCTGAAGAAAGGTGACACATTCGCCTCTCACACCGCCATACTAAGCACATTCCCGGTAAATGCCTGCCAGGGCAGAGGCAGCTGGGTTGAGGCTGCCTGTGAGCTGGGAATAAAAATTGCAGATGCTGGAGGGTCCCCACCCCCCATGCTGGAGTTCTAGGGTGGAGCTCTAGCATCAATATAGTTTTCAAAGCTCTTCGGGTGATGTCAATATGTACCCAAGCTGCAGCCTGGCTTGGTGGCTCACACTTGTAATCCCAGCACTCAGGAAGCTAAGATAAGAGGATTTTGACAGGTTTGAGGTCAACCTGCACCACAGACACACACACACACACACACACACACACACACACACACACACACACGCACACAAAGAGAAAAGAAAAGAAGGAAAGCATACCTGCCCCGTCATCCCAAGGCCTTGTCTTTTGCAGCACTATCTGGACTTGACTGGTTTAGTGAAAAGGGGTGTGATCCAGTCTAGAAATGTTACAGTCTAGAGGTCTTAACGGGGTCCATTTTCTCTGCCAGTTAAAGAATTAAAAGGCAGAAAAAAAATCTGAAGCACAACAGGTAGCAACTGAGAAATCACACGCACTGCAGACAGAATCATCAGTTGGAGAAAGGTGTTTATTGGGGGTGGGGACACACATGCAACAGACACACAGAGAAAAAGAGCCTCTGCAAAGCAGAGGGGGTCTCAGGAAGCCAGAGATTCACTCTCTTCTCAAGGCCTGGGGGTTTTAAAGTCTCTGAAGTGTCTTCCTCCCCTAATTTAGGGTTGGTCGGTTTGAAGACAGGATGGTTGATGGGCCCACAACTGCTTTGTGACATACCCAGATCAGGCCTTGAACTTGTCCAGCCAGTCTGTCAACAGGGGGCCTGCTGGTGGGAGACCAAAGTCTATAAGGCCTTTGTTTTAAGCTGCCAAGCTTTTGTCTCAAGTTGGGAGGTTCAGGAAGAAGCCGGCCATCTTGGAAATTTGCCTCCTTTATTACCTAGTCATGGCCCCTCTTCCTATCTGTCTGCCTACCAGGGGGTCTGTCTAACTCCTGGTCTCTCAGGTGTGACCAATTAAAGCTGCTGTTTGAAACAGAAAAGACCTCCCCTGGTCACTTAAGCTCTTAAATCTGTTCCTATCACCCTCTGAAGCCTGCTACCCCCTCACAGGCCCAGCCTCTTCCTCTCTTCCTGTCTCTTGAAAAGGTCTGCCTGGCCCAAACTTGCACCTCCTCGTAGCGGGTGGCCAGCCCAAACTTCCAAAGTAGCAGTGAAAAGATAAAGAGAATCCAGTCATCTCATATTTGGAGGTGGAGGGTTGAGTACTTTTATGAAGCCTGGAATTTTCCCTAGGGCATCTCTAATGATCTGTGTGGAAGGGTCTTTAGGACAAAGCAAGGGCCATTGCACAGGGGCTTTGGGTCCAGCAGATTCTCCATTGAGAAAAGAGAAACTGGACAAAGAGATAAGTACACTGCCAGTATGGGTTTCATTTGCTACCCAAGGACGTCTCTCACCCTGAGTTAACCCAAACCCTAACCCTACAACCACCTAAGCTGCCAAGGCAAGCCTGGGAGAGAGGTAGCTACCCTGGACACTTTCATGGTTGTGCTTTAATGAAAAACTTGAGGAATGTCTGATGAAACTGGAACATACCAGATCATTCTTCTTCAACGGGACCTCGCTCCTGTTTCACCACAGCTGGGATACATTTCCTCCTTCCAGAACTGGTAGGCTAGGCCCACTCATGGCACTCCCAGTCCCAATAACCTTTGGGGTCATCTCCTCCATATGGTGCCAGTTTGAGATTACCTGCTGCCCTAGGCTCTAGGTACCTGAGATGATCATAACCTGAAGTATTGGTTTGGGAGATTTTGTTTGGTTTGTTTGTTTATTTTGTGTTTCTTTGAAGATTTCTCTTTTTCATCTTATATACTTGTAAATTACGTCATTCGCTAAAATGTTGTAAATCACCAGGCGTGGTGGAATACACCTTTTATCCTAGCCAGCACCTAGGAAGAGGTGAGTGGGTCTCTTTGAGTTCAAGGGCAGTCTGGCCTATATAGTAAGTTCCAGGCCAACCAGGATGTGCCAGCAGATAGGTGGGTGGATGAACGGATAGCTAGATGCGTGGATGAATGAAAGATGCTGGATGCACAGATAGAGGGACAAATGGATTAGTGGGTAGGTGGGTAGAGGATCAATGGATGGACAGTCAGATGGTTGGATGCGTGGATGGACTGCTTCTCCACTGTGCTAGGTACAGTGAATACCCTATGAATATATCCTGTGAATACCCTGACACTGAGCCCAGCAGTTCTCAAACTTTCAGACCTTTAAGTCCTCCCCATTTCTTCCTTTATTATTAAGGATGCCAAAAGCTTTTTATCAACACTGGTATATCTCTCAGTATTTTCCACATTAAATGTGAAATGGAGAGGCTGGAGAGATGGCTCAGTGGTTAAGAGCAGTTGCTGCTCTTGCAGAGAACCCAGAACCCATACAAGGGCTCACAACCATCCATCTGTAATTCCAGTTCCAGGGAATCTAACACCCTCTCTGACCTCCATGGCAACAGGCACACATGTGGGGCACAGACATGCATGTAGGCAAAACACTCTTACACATACAGCAATCTAAAGAAAGCTTTAAAAGAAAATAAAACGGAAGCAGTTTTATTATTTATATATCTGATGCCCTCTTCTGAACTCTGCAGGCAATCCGTACTCACAACATACCCACGCAAAAACACATGCATATGGCTAAAATTTAAAAATAAAACTTCAGGGCCAGTGAGATGGCTCAATGGGTAAAGACATACAAATGACAGCGCTGACTTGGTCCATTCGAGACTGACAGCCTCTAAGATTGCCCACGATGCTCATCTTCCACTGTACACTCAGTGGCTAAAAGCAACAGCCATCTCCTGTCTCCGAGGAGTTCTGAGATAGATGATGGTAGCCCTGGAGCACGCCTTCATTACACTGTCCTGAGAGACATCCAGAGCTACAGCCAGCCAGCGAGGCCGCTCCTGGTTCCAGGACCCACACAAACTGTGTGAAAGCAAACACATTTGTCACTTTCAGCCACTACACGTTGGTAGAATTTGTGGCATAACAATAGATAATTAAGATACATAGTAACATCAACAGCACACTTTGATTTTTAAAAATGTAAATAGAGTTTGGAGAGAAGGCGCCATGGTTACAGTGAAGAGAGCTTGTTGCTCTTCTAGAGGACACCAGGTCTTTCCTAGCACCCAGGTTGGGCTGCTCACAGTCACCTGTGACTCCAGCTCCAGGGAATCTCTTTGGGACCCTACAGGTACCTGTACTCACACGTACACACCCTACACACGCAGACACGTGCAGGTAGCAATCGGAATTCCATCCCTGGGACCCACATGGTAGAAAGAGAAAACCCGACTCTTGCAAGTTTTTCCTCTGACCTCCACTAGTACCATGTCATGCACTCTCGTACAAAAACAAATGCGATTTTAAAAGTTTCAAAGGAAAATTTCAGTGTGTGCGTGTATGTGAAAACAACTGATCTGGTGGCTCCCACCTATAATCTCAGCCAACACTTGGGAGGTGGACACTGCTGTGAGTTCAATACCAGACTGAGTTACATAGTGAACTCCAGGAGCGCTTGGGCTAAAGAATAAAACCCCGTCTGGGAAAATCCCAAACTAAACAAACAACAACAAAATCAAAACCACTGTATTTTTCGATACCAAAAAAAAAAAAAAAATTAGAAAGCGGCATAGTTTTACATTTCATAAAACTCCTTGATACCTGGGTCCTTTCTTTTTATTACAGTACTGAGGATGAGCTCAGGCTTTGCAAGGCAAGCACTCCGGCACCAAACTAGGTTCTAGCTCCTGAGTGTTTTTTTCTTAATTAAAAAAAAATCACATTTATGGGAGCTGGAGAGGCGGCTCGGCAGTTAAGGGCACTGTCTGCTTTTCCAGAAGACCTGGGATTCCATTCCCAACACCCACATGGCAGCTCACTAGGGTCTGTAACTCCAATGGGCCACCTACTTTTGGTGGCCTCCGTGTGGGCCAAGCACACATGGTACACAGAAGATACACCCAGACACATAATATAAATAAATAAATGTTATATGTATGTATTTATTTGTGTATGCGTGTATGTTTTGTGCTCATGCGCCATGATGGTCTGTGGCGGTCAGAAGATAAGCTGAATCCATGTGAATCCTGCTGATGGAACAAACTCAGGTCCTCAGGTTTGATGGCAGCAAGCACATTTGCCTTTTCCCCTTTCCCCTCTCTCCTCTCATATTCATATTCTCTCTCCTCAGTCTCTCTCTCCTCAGTGTGTCTCTCTCCCTCTCTCTCTCCCCCCCCCCCAGCCTAGGTCATCCACTAAGTTGGGGTACTGGCATGCGGCCTCGAATAATGAAAACCCACCCTCTACTGGGTCTGTAATCACAAAGACCTTCTCAAATGTCCTGGATCTCAGGGCCCTGGCTATCAGAGGGATCCTGGAACACACTATGGGAATTGCTAACCTAATCAGGACCCTTCAAAGATTCTAGCTCTGGATCCTTTAGACCCCCCCCCCCACCATTCTGTTTTCTTGTTTGAGACTTTAGTTATTTGTTTAATGACTGGGTTGTGACCAATGCCACCCAGGAGGCATTGTCCCCATCCAGAAGGGATAAAGCAGACTAATGACAGAAGGCATTGATGAACAAGACCCCAATCTCGCCTGTGTGGTCTCCCTGACATTACACAAAAGGGAGAGGGAACCCACCTCGAAGACCAACGGTGAAGACTGAGCTATATGCTATATCTTGGGTGGGGAGGCCAGAGGCCTTGGAGGGATTCTGGTGTTCCTGATAGGCCTGCGAGGAAGTCTCAGGATTTCCCCTTCTCTGCCCGTTTCCTGCACCACTGCCTCCCTCTCTTCCCTATGTCACCTCCACACAGCCCTCGCCCTCCAGCACCACCCGCGGAAAGTTTAGACTGTTTTCAGTCAGTCCAATTGTCCCTGACTAGTCAGAGAAACGCACACAGCTGCAGCAAAGACTAAAAATAGCCTCCTCCGTGACCAGTGTCTTCCCACGTCCTTTTCTCCATGCTCGCCTCTCCCTCTGTCCCCAACTTCTGTGGAGGCAGGAAGATCCCCCGAGGGCGTGAGCCCATTGGGACCTGTCAGACACCCTTGCCTTCCCTCCCAACCAACACAGGTTCCTGGTTCTATTTTGCTTTGCCCTCCACCTAGTCATGCCCAGATCCGGAGAGGAACACAGCGGGTGGAAGGCTAGACTGCCAGGGCTGCAGATTTTCCGGCACTTTAGAGGTTAAACGGGAAGCTTGGGGCTGGAAGGAGAACCGCCCGGTGCTATGCACGCAGGCTCCAGGCGGTGTCCCCAGTGTCGCTCTTTCTCCTTAAGGCGGAAGATGGAATCCCTACGCGACCGTTCGTCTTTTCAGTTAGGTAGCCGGGTTGAGCCATCCAGCCTGCGGCGGCGCGGCTGGCCGGAGCCACCGCGTTGTCGCCTGCCTTCCGGGAGGTTGCATTTTTGCAAGCATACACACCCCAGGCTGCGGGCGCCACCCGGGAACTCGATGTGTGGCCCGGACCTGCCTGGCCTCTCTTTGCCCTGATATCTGGGACTGTGAGCGTGACAAGATCCACCACCTCCTGCCTTTCAGGGGTGGTTTGTGGTGTCCAGTGACCTTTGCCACTGTGTGCTGCTGCAGTTTCAAAACAGCTAAGAATGGGGAACTTTGCCAAACCACACAAAACTTCAAACCGCACTAGCACCAACTGGGCACGCCCAGGGAAAGCTGCCTCTTTATCTGTCCGCTCTGGCCTCCCCTGCCTCGCCGTTGGCTGGCGCTGGTGAAAATCACTGGAACACTTTATCCCTCCCACTCATCCTCGAGCCCCCTGAAGATCCTGGATTGTTCTGGAAGCCAAATCCAATCCGGCTTCCACCCAGCTGGGGGATCCGAGGGCCACCTGCCAGGCCCTTCACTTCACAATGAACCCCCATTGTGCGGCAGGAAACTGGATGGAGAGGTGGTGAGGGAAGAGCTGAAGGGTTTGGGTCCGTGAGAGGATTGAAGGGGAGAGTTGAAAGGTTTGGGCCCAGGAGCAATCTGCCCAGAGCAGGGTGGGGCTGCAAGATCCCACGGAGCTCAGTTTTTTTTTTTTTTTTTTTCTCCAAGCCTCAGGACTTTCCTCCTCCCTCAGACGCCTCAGAGCCCTCAGAGCTGAGGCTGTGGGTCCCACAAGGCCAGCATTGGATTGTGAAACTCCCAGACAAGTCCGGGGCAAAATTGTCTTTCTCTCCAGGTTTTTCTCTGGAAACTTTGATTTAGTTCGCTTGAGACACTGTCTCGTGAAGCCCAGGCTGACTTCAAACTAGCTACAATGACGCTGATTTTCTTATCCTAATCAGATTACAGGCAAATGCCATAGGCTAGTTTCTCTGGAAACTCTTAATTCACAGGGTCAACATCACAGCCATGGACATGTTTGTTATTTCCCACAGAAAGGTCTTCAAACCTGAAGGCAGAGGAAGGGACAGAGGGGAAGGCTGCATTAATACAAGCATTTAATGGAGAGGCATTAACACTAGCTACAACGGTGGGAACAAAGGCACGGAGAGTCCTTTGGCAGTTCACTTTCTCACAGGGAAGCCTATCACCTCTCCTGGGTGTCTGTGGCACCTCAGTGCTGCCGGTCATCGCTCTGTCTGCAGAGCTGGATGTTGCTCCCAAACAAGCAAATACCAGTTCAGCCCGAGGAAGCAGGTGACCCACAGGAATAAAGCGAATTCTTTCAGGCTGCTTTCTGCCCCAGTGACTATGTAAAACAAGCGAATAGGCACTGGTAAAATGTGGAGTGGCTCCGCACAAGACCTGTCTCACATCTAGTCTTGGGCGCAAAGGGACATACTTTTCCTTGGAAAATGCCAACTGTCTGCAAGAGGCTCTATAAACAATGTACAAAGCTAGGTGTAACACCCACCATTTCGTGGTATTCTGTCAACACCCGGGTGAGCACAGAGGTGTCACCACTCAGCAGCTAGAGTTCAATTGCAGGGAACAGAGAATGTCTCCAGCTATTTTAAGCAAGAAGAGGAAATTGCTCCAGGAAATTAGGTGCCCACAGAATTCCTGGAAGGCTGGGGAGGACCGTCTCTGAACTCACAAAACACTACCACTGAATTGGCCCCCAAGATTGCTGTCCTCTCTACTACTAGCAGTAAGGTGAGAAGCAAGAGGGGGAGAGGTCAGTCTCCAAATTGGAGCTGAGATCTGAGGATTAGGATGCTAAGGTCACCACAACCTCTCTCTATACTCACAAAAGCTGATGGCTGAGCAGTCGCCAAAATATTGTCACACATACACACACACACCTTAGTGTCCAGCAACTATAGCCAGAACAGAAGACAAGCAGTCAGCCTCACACCTTCCTTCCTAACCTCACACAAAGGCATCTAATTGTCAAAACTGAATTCTCACTCACAGCCCCAGCTGCAAAGGTGTCTGGGAGATGTAGTTTTTAGCTTTAGCTTTCTATCCTTCCGAATACGCAGGCTCCATAGGACGGGAGTTAGAATAGAGGTGGGAGTGCCTGGTACCACACTTCCATTTTGCAGATAAGGAAGCAGAGGTTCCCAAAGAGTTAAGGGATGTACCAGAGTCACATGGCTGGTGAACTGGGTCCTTATGACTACACTCTTAATTCACCATTAGACAAAACCAGTAGCTTCATTGCATTTGGAGCTTTGGCAACCTTGGAGCATCTTTCTGCCAAACGGCCCAGAGCAGATCAGAAGTCATCACACAACACTTTCCACAAGCTCAAAGGCTGTATGGTGAACAATGAAATACAACTGAGCCCAAAGACCATAAATGGCTTATCTAAGGTTGCTAGATAGAAGGGATTGAAAAACCAAACCCATGATTTCTGACTGAACACTGTGAACGTCCCATTTCTAACTGTGTTTGCATGTATACATAGAGAGAAAGATCATCATTGAGAGGAAGGGGGCGCTGGGATCAGGCACACAGGTCTCTAAGACAGGGGACAGTTAGTCTTCATTGCTCCAGGAGAAGTAGTTGGACAGACAACCACCATCCAGCCCCTCCTGCCGCATTGAGGGAAAACTCTCTTTTTTATTTGCCTGTAATCGGAGGAGTTAAAACTACCAAACAGGTACTCTTGTAGTTGTCTTGGCTTTGTCCCAGGATCAACCGATCCTATGCCCCCATCTAAGACCTGGGGGTTCAGTGGTTGGTGACTCTGAGGCATGAGGAACACAGATATCCCATCGTGACAGCAAGTAGCACTGGGCAACAGGGACATGTCCAAGACATGACAATGTACTCCAGGGTTTTATGCCTGTCATCAGATTGGCCTGACTCTGGCCATGGTCCGGACTGCTGCACAACTTCCTTTGTTCGGTCAGTGTTCCAAACGGCTCTCCAGTCCTCCTGGTTATTTTTTGAGTTCTCTAAGATCATTTTGATAAAGACCTTTTCTGCTTAAATAAGCCAGAATTGCTTCCTGTTGCTTGGAGCCAAGAGCACTGGCTGTTAGAGCTGAGTCGCCAGATTTTGCCTGGCTTCCCTCAGGGAGACCACACAGAACACCACTAATTCCTAGATACCTCAGGCATCCCAGTCTACTTCCTGAAGGCTCCAGGTCCCAGGACCTTTGCCTGCTGATCTGACGTCAAGAGTGCTGGCAGGGCATGCTGGGACATACCTATAATCCTAGTACTCTGGAAGTAGTAAGAGAAAAATCAGAAGCTGAAGGTCAGCCTCAGCTATATAGCAAGTTTAAGGCTGGCCTAAGAGAGGTACATGAAACCCTGCCTCAAAATAATAAATAGACACACAAGCCACCAAAAAGTGGGTGAATATGTAACTCAGTAGGCAGGGTGCTTGTCCAGCATACTCAAAGCACTGGGTCTGGTCCCTAGCACTGCATGAACTGGGTATGGTAATACACACACACTTGTGATCCCATCATTCAGGAATGATCTCAGGTTCAAGGCTCAGCATTGTGGTCTGGTTTTAGTAAGGCATGGAATAAATGGTTGTCTGGAGGCCTTAAGAAGAGGGCCTGGAGAGATGGCTCAGTGAAGAGCACTCCAGAAGATCCAGGGTCAGTTGCCAGCACCCACATAGCAGCTTATAATGGTCTGTAACTCCAGTTCTGATGCCTTCTTCTGGCCGACACAGACACTTCACACATATGGTATACAGAAACATAAAAAATATGGCCGTGCAGTGGTGGCACACACTTTTAATCCCAGGCAGAGGCAGGCAGATCTCTGAGTTCGAGGCCAGCCTGGTCTACAGAGCAAGTTTCAAAACAGCCAGGGCTACACAGAGAAACCATCTCGAAAAACAAAAATGGAATAAGAGGAGGAGAATAAAGAGGAAGAAGAAGAAGGAGAAGGAGAAGGAGGAGGAGAAGAAGAAGAAGAAGACAAGGAGGAGGAAGAGGAGAGAGGAGGTATGGTCCACTGAGCAGTGTTCCTTATCAACACTAAACAGGGAACGGGGAAGCCTGGGGAGGGTCTGGGAAGGTCAGGAAAGGCTGTGGAGGATCTGGGCATTAAGAGCACTTGCTGATCTTTCAGAGGACCCAGATTTGGTTCCCAAGCACCCACATGCTGTCTCATAACCACCTGTAACTTCAGTTCCAGGGGATCCAATGACCTTCTATGACCTTCATGGTTAATACACATACACACCTGCAGGCAAAACACTCCTACACGTAAAACAAGATCTGGACTGTTCCCTTCGCACTGGACAGGAGGTGGGACAGAGCTGTAACAGGAAGAAGCCATCACAGGATAGAGCCTCTAGGAACACCCCACCCACCCTAGCCACCTACTTCCTCTAACTAGGCCTACCTCCTACCTTTCAGCACCTCTCAATCCTGTCATCTTACTAGGAATCCTCAAGGAACTGCTGTGTTGATTAGGTCAGAGTGCCCAGGTCAGATCCCCTCCTGGCCACACCCAGAGGTGTGCTTTACTAATCAACTTGAGTCTCTCAAGCCAATCGAGGTGACAATCATCACAACTCCCCAGAGTGGTCCAGGCAAGGTCCATCAGGTCTCCAGGGCTTGCCTCCTATGGCCATGCAGGGCCTCTTCCACTGATCTGATAAGTGCTGGACTCCCAAGGAAATGTCAAACAGAGGCTTCTAAAGATTGCTCTTCATCCAGTGGTTGATGGAGGGAGACAGGTGCTCAAGAGGTCCCTCTGGACAGGAGTTCATGTCCCCTTGAGGGAATGTAAGTGTGGATTTGTTTGGTGACCACTCCTGTGTTCTTGGCCCTGTTTCCATACGTCCTGGGATCACAGAGGTGACAGAACTTGAAGCAAATCCATTTTCACTTCTATGAACATAGCCAACAAGGGCTAACAGCACCTGGTAAAACCAAAGACAGCTGATTTCTCAGAGCAGAAGGAATTGTCAAAGGGGCTATGTTTTTCTCAGCTCCATAGGACCTCGGAGAACCAGAAACTGGCTCTTTTATAGCTCCATTAGGGTGTCCTCTGTTCTCTCTCTCTCTCTCTCTTACACACACACACACACACACACACACAAGCTCATGTATGAGCATACACATGCAGGTATGCATGCACGAATGTGCATGTGCACACACAGGAGGGGAGGGGTGGTCATGTGACCTGACTCATGGAGGGTGGGGGTGAGGCATAGAATAGAGGTCCTGACATATAGGCAGAGGCTACTGGAGACTCCCCATATCCCCGAAAACCACTGAATGACACAGAAAAGTGGCAGAGATATCTGCCTTCATGCTGACAGAATCCTTTTCTACCCCAGGCAGAGGCCCAGGTGTGGGGGTAGAAGACCCCAGCTGAACGGCACCCCCCACTACTCCTTTCTCTGACTCCAGCAAGCCTTTGTCTCCTGGAAAAATCAGCCTCTCCCCCCTCACCACCTTTGATACAGATTCTCATTATGTAGCTCTGGCTGTAGACAAGGCTGGCCTCGAACTCACAGAGATCTGCCTACCTCGGCTTCCGGAGTGCTGGGATTAAAGGGCGCTGCCATACTTGGCTATGACCTTGAATTTGGAGGCTTTCCCTGCTTACACTTCTCTAGTGCTAGGCTGATAGGTTTGCACCTTGCTTAGCTTTATGTGTGTGGGAGGCTGGAATCCAGGGATTCAGGCGTGCTAGGCAGGTACTCAGCCACCTGCCCAGTCCATCCCTTCTTTATATCTTTCTCCATGGATTGCTTTCATTCTTAGAAAACATACAGCTGTCTGGGTTGTTTGTGTGCATACGTGGAAGCCAGAGATCAACAACATATGCCCTTGTGCCTCTCTATCAGCCACCACCTTCGCTTCCTTCTTCCTTCCTTCCTTCCTTCCTTCCTTCCTTCCTTCCTTACTTCCTTCTTTGTTCTGATACAGGGTCTCACTATGTAGCTCTGGAGAGGCTCGAACTCCCTAAGTACACCAAACTGGCCTAGAATTCACAGATCCACCTGCCTCAGCCTCTCAAGAGCTGGGATAAAGGGTGTGTGGCTCCACATTGGCCTCACCTTAATGTTTTTGAAAATGTCTCTCGCTGAACCTGGAGCTCACTGCTGGCTAGGCTAACTGGCCAGGGAGCTCCAAGAAGCCTTGCTTCTGCCTCCCCAGCCCCGGGGTTACAGGATTGCAAGGGGAAGTGGGAGGCCAGGTTCGTGAAAGCATCCTGGCTTACACTGGGCCCCATCATTTACAGGAATTGCCCTACCTCCCAGGCTGGGGATGGGCTAAAGGAAGGTGAGCGGGTGAGTAAGCAGGACTTAGGGCAGTTGGCACATCCTGGACGTTCGGTGCGTGCAGGTCTGATAAATACATCTCAGGAGCACCAGATGAGCTCAGCACCTCTCTCACCCCAAGCCAGAAAAGGGCCTGACTGTGCCTCGCCCTCAGCCAGCCAGCCTGTATTTTGTTCCTTGTTAGAGCTGCTGTCTTCACAGAAAGACACTTTTTTTTTTTTTCCTCCCACCCCTGGAAGAGTTTCTAGGATGTGCCACTTTGGCCAAAGCTAAGCCTCTTGTTAGCACGGGTTAGGATGTCCAGATGATGCGCCAGAGGCCATTAAATGGCCCCAGATGGTTGAGGGTGTTTGTTTTGCATCCCATCCACTCTCCTTGGAGCTCTGCCAGCCAGAATAGGAGCCAAGTGTGCAGAGAGGGCCCTGCACAGTTGGGATGGCAGAGTTCCCTCAGGCAAGGCAGTGAGGCTGGAGCGCCCAGGCTTGGGGGCTTGCTCTCCTGTCCTTCAAGCTCACCTCAGCTCTGTCTATCCTGACTCCCACTTATCACAAGCAAGGGGTTTAAGACAAGTCATTTGCATTTTACTAGGAGTGTAAGTGCTCCTTGGGCCTCTTTAGTGTGGAATAAAAGACTTTATTTTCTTCTTCAGAAGTCCTAGCAGGTGTGAGGTATTTGGCCTTAAACCAGTAACTGAGAAGAGAGTTAAAAAAAAAAAAAAAGACAAACAGCATGTAAATTTCTCTGTGCATTCTTAAAACATAAGGACTCAGAGAGTAAATAATGTGACAGACAAAAAGACACGGAACTCCAGAGACAGAATGGAAAAGATAGACTGTCGTGAGAACCCCAAGTCCTTTGCAATAAAACACAGCACCAGGCAGAGGCTGCAAACTGCTGTCGTGCACATCCAACCTGGCCCACCTAGGTCTTTTACAGTGCTGAACATATTTTTCATATGAGCACTGGAGATATAGCTCAGTCAGTAGAGCATTTGCCTACCATGCTCGAAGTTCAGGGCTCATCTCCCAGCAGCGCACAGACCAGTTGCATCCCTATAATCCTATCACAGGGGAGGTGGAAGCAGAAGATTCAAAAATTCAAGGTCAGCCTCAGCTACACAGTGAGTTCAAGGCCAGCCTGGGCTGCAAAATAGAAACGAAAGGAAAGAAAACAAACAAACCAACCCAAAACTTTCGCCATAAACATTCAAATTTCCCACATCTCCAGAAACAAGCCAGAAGATCTAGCACACTGGCTGCCACCTTGGCATGTGGTGGCGGTTGGCCGGTGACCAGCAAGGGCTGCCAATCTCAGAAAGCCAGCTTCCCTTGCTTGCGTGGCTTGCCTAGCCTCAGCAGGCTCCGAGGTTTTGCCATAAACAAAAGAAAAAGACAAAAGATACTCTAGGAGACTATTTACAGTATATCCAGCAGAAAGATCTTATCCATTCTATGTAAACAGAAGAGCAACAGTTCAATAGAAGAATGGGGGAGGGGTGGAAACAGGTACATCATAGCCCTAGAACTTCAAATAGCCACTCACAGGAAAGACTCAACTTCCTGGCAAGCAGGAAAAAGCAAATGAAAATGAGAAGATACTTTCCCCCTCTGAGGCTGTCAGATGGCACAGTATCAGAAAGCTCTCTGACACTCACTCTTGGTAAGGCCGTGAGAACTTGTGGAGTGCTCTAGTAAGGACATGGAGCTTCTGGGTGTTGTTACTAAGTACGGGAGCCGCTGTAATTTTCGTAGCTGCCAGTCTGACAGTGCCCGGCCGCTGTTTTTGTTTGCTTGCTTATTTGTGTGGCTATTTATTCGCCATCACCCCAGGCCCCCAAATTATTCGTTCATTTGTTTATTGAGTCATGTATTTATTTATGTTGATACAGGATCGCACTATGTAGATCAAGCTGCCCTTGAATTTGAGCCCTCTCTTTCCCAAGTGTAAGGTTTACCGGAATGAGCCACTATCCCCTCCAACATTCATTACCTTGCGTGGGTTTTTTGTTTGTTTGTTTGTTTTGTTGCTTTGTTTTTTGAAACAGAGTATATAGCATGTAGCCCAGGCTGGATTAGAACTCACAGAAATCTGTGTGTGTCTGCTTCCCCAGTGCTGGAAGTAAGGGTGGCTACAGTATGATTACATTTTAAAACAAGTTTCAAAACATTACAACAACAACACCCCCCCCACGCAACACACACACACACACACACACACACACACACACACACACACACATTGGTAAGCATTTATAATCCAGTGCTGGGGAGACAGACACAAGTAGATTCCTAGAGCTTGCTGGTCATTCATCTTATCCTACTTGGAAAGTTCAAGGCCCTGGACAGCACCTGTTCATGTCTTCCACACAAACACTGATACATGTGCCGATGCACAGTACCTGCACATGTGTTGACAACACCAACACAAACATGTGCACCCTATACCAGAAACATACATACACACAAACACATACACACGTTGCCAGGGTTGGTTCCCTCCGATGGCCATGATCTGTCCCAGCCTGTGTCCTAGGCATGTACACTGCCATTTTCTCTCCTTGTGTCTTCATATGGTCTTCCGCCTGTGTCCGTCTGTGTCCTCTCTCACAAGGAAGCCAGTAAGGAATGGGGTGGGGGGAGGCAGGGTCCACTTTTCACAACCTCATTAAAGGCCCTGCGGCATTCCGAGGTATGGGATCTCAGGGCGGGCATCAGCATGCAAAGGGGATGTAGTGGGGGGCGTGGCTCAGTTCTGAACACCTCTTCATTCCCCCCCCCCCTCCCCCGGGAAGCTGTCAGGAGACCCTTTGTCACCACCTCCTGGGTTCTGAGGAGGCTCCAGGCTTTCTCACAACATAGCTGCAGACCATTAGCCTCTCAGCTTGGGAGTAGCCTCCACTTCCTGTCTGCCATCCTGGCCCTTTTGTTCCCGTGCCTTTTGGTGTGCGACAGAGGATCGGAAGCACTGGTGCACATGACTAATCCTCCTCTTACTGTTTCTGTTACAAACAGTCTAAACTGGAGACTGGCTTGCTGTGCCTAACAAAGCTGGATGTGGTGAGTCAAGACTGTCAATCCAAGCACTCAGAAGGCTGAGGCAGGAGAATTGCTACATGTTCAAGGACAACCTGGGATACAATGTGAATCTTTGTCTCAAAAGAGAGAGAGAGAGAGAGAGAGAGAGAGAGAGAGAGAGAGGAAGAGACAGAGGGAGGGAGGGAGCAAGGGACAGAGGGAGGGAGGGAGCAAGGGACAGAGGGAGGAAGGAAGGAAGGAAGGAAGGAAGGAAGGAAGGAAGGAAGGAAGGAAGGAAGGAAGGAAGGAAGGGAAGAAAAGATCCCAAATGTGCTAGAAGCCATAGGGAAAAGGACAAGAAGGATATCTCCCATTAACCCATGACCCCACCCACCATGACCCCACCCACCAGCACCTGGCTCTTTAGCCAGGGTTGCCTTGTTCTGTCCTACTATGAGTTGGCAATGACTTGTCTTCCAAAGGCTAATGTGCTGCTGAGGCAGGAGGATTGTAAGTTCAAGGCCTTCCTTGGCAACTCAGTGAGGCTTTTTAAATTGAAAATCAGAAAGGCTACAGATGTGGCTCAGTGGTAGAGAGCAATGCCTAGCATGCACAGGGCCCTGGGTTCACTCCGAAGCACTGCGAAAAGGAAGCAGTGGTCATGTGGCTAAAAGCTTGGGTGCTCAATGGGAATGCTCTGGCCAAGTGATGGGACCTTGAAGAGATGGAGCCTTTAGGGAGGTGTGTTGTGGTGCATGCCTTTAAAACTCAGCACACCGGAGTCACAGACAGGCAGATCTCTCTGAGTTCAAGGCCTATTTGATCTACATTCTGAGTTCCAGGCCAGCCAAAGCTACGTAGTGAGACCCTGTCTCAAACAAATAAACAGGAGGCAAAAATGTTTGCCTTGCAAGTGTGAGAATTTGAGTTTGAAACCCTAGAACTCAGTAAACGCTAGCCACATAACTCCAGCATCTGTATTCCTGGCTTTCCAGACGGGTAGCAGAGACAAGAGAATCCGTGCATGCTCCCAGATCTGCTAGCTTGGTATATGCAGTAGTGAACAACAGAAAGGCCAAGTCTCTTACTTGTAAGACTAGCACCAGAAGTAGACTTCTGATGTCTATACGCCTATCACAGCACACACACATACACAACACACTCACCCACACGCATACAGACACAGATTCAACACACAGAGATTCACACATAAATGTACACATGGACGTTGTTTGCAGAAAGAGAGAGACAAAGTGAGGACGGGGAGATGGCTAAGTCGGTAAAGAGCTTGTTGCACAAGCACAAGGACCTGAGTCAGAGTCCCAACACCCAGGGAAAAACCAACATGCGTTGGTGTGCATCTGTAACCCCAGTGTCGGGGCAGAGACTGGAGGATCCCTGGGCTTGCTGATAAGCTATCAGTAAGCTTCAAGCTCAGTGAGAGGACCTTGTCTCAAAAAAATAAAATAAAATAAAAAGTAAATAAGATGGAGACAGGCATAGTGGCACATGTCTTTTCTTTTCTTTTTCTCTAGACAGGGTTTCTCTGTTGTAGCTCTGACTGTCCTGGAACTCACTCTGTAGACCAGGCTGGCCTGGAACTCACAGAGATCTGCCTGCCTCTGCCTCCCGAGTGCTGGGATTAAAGGCGTGCACCACCACCACCACTAATAGCATCTGTTTTTATTCTCAACATTTGAGAGGAAGAGGCAGGAGGATCTCTATGAGGTTGAGGTCAACCTGGTCTACACAGAGAGTTCCAGTCCAAACCATGGCTGCCCATTGACACCTTGTCTCAAAGGCAAAAAAAAGTAATTATAAAGAAGTAAAACGGAGAATGATAGAGGAAGACCCTGGATATCAACGTCTAGCTTCCATGCACATATACAAACACATACACCTGCATACACGTACATACACATGTACACATGAATACATTCCATATACACCAAAAATGAAGAAGAGGAAGGGGAACAGGAAAAGGGGGAATTTAATGAGGTTTGAGGTGCAGCTCAGCGAGTAGCTCAAAGTTCGGACAGTAGCACGCATGAAGCCCTGGATTCAATCCTTACCACCAAAAAAAAAAAAAAATCCCAATCAATTGAAAATAAGCAGCAATGAATTAAGTATAGATGAGGGCTGGAGATACAGCTTGATGGGAAAGGGCTTGTCTAGCATGCTTGAGTGCTGGGCCAGATCTCTCCCACTGCAAAACAAAACAAAAGATAAGGAGCAATTATAGTGAATACATGTATGCATTTAAATATTAAGCAGATCTTTTGCATATGAATAGGTGGCATTGACAGCCCTCAGAGAAGTCAGAACAGAGTTTCCAGAAAGGTAGGAAAAGGATTTTAACATTTTATACATACTTCATACAACTGTCCAAAGTGGGAAAACCAGCTTCTAAGGGTAAGGACTGGGAAGCAGGTGGAGAAATTGGAACCAGTGTGTGTTATTGGGAATATAAAATGGTGGTGCGTCTGTGGATCACAGCAACCCAGGCAGACAGGGCAAATGGGTCATGATCCCCCTTGTAGGAGCCATCCCAGTCCATCCAGCTCATGGAACAGAGTAGAAGGATGGGAGCCTGGGGCTGGGGAGGAGGAACTGCAGTTTGTTCTTAATACAGGGGAGGAGTTTTAGTTCCGCCTCAACCAAAAGCTCTGGAGACAAATAGTGGTGACACACAGCAGTAGTACGTTCAAATGCACAGAACTGTGCACTGAAATCGGTCACCGTGGCAAAATGGATATGTATCACTCAACACATACACACACACACACACACACACACACACACACACACACCACTCCCACCCCACCCCCACCCCCACCCCGTGCTATAGTGTCTTCTAAAGCTGGGGATGGTGAAGCTCACCTATTATCCCCAGCTTTGGGAGATGGAGACAGGAGGATGGTGAGTTTTCTTGTAGCCTAGATTAGATGAGGGAGATTCTGGGTTTGGTTGTTTGTTTGTTTTTCTTTTTAAGTCTTCTAGCTGGGCAGCGGTGGTGCATGCCTTTAAGCCCAGCACTTGGGAGGCAGAGGCAGGCAGATCACTGAGTTTGAGGCCAGCCTGGTCTACAGAGTGAATTCCAGGACAGCCAGAGTTACAACAGAGAAACCCTGTCTCGAAAAACCAAAAAAAAAAAAAAAAAACAAAGAAAAAGAAAAGAAAAAAGAAAAGAAAAAAGTCTCCTAAAGAAAATTTCATAAGAGAGACAGAGACAAAGAAACAGATTTTTTTTAAGCAGCAGCACTCCCTTACTCCCTTAAGATGGAATTTAACAATGACATCAGTTCCCCCAGGGCTGACCATTAGGAAGACCTGGAGCTTTCCTGCCTTTTATCCACACACAGGGTGAAAGGACACGGGGTTGAAAGCTGACAATACCCAGACACCCAGGCCCCTCCCTCCACAAGCTAGTCTCTGCCTCTCCTTCTTGGTCACTTCCTCTGCAGACTTCCACAAAGCACTGTATCACAATGGCTATTGTCCACAAGCCAAGCCTTTCACCAGGTCTGCCTTACTGCTTAATATTGTCAGTTGATTCTATGTGGGACTGTGTCCTCCCCTGACTAGAAGCTCTTTAAAGGTAAAGTTGGGTAACCATACCCACATCTATAGTCCCAGTTATTTCAAAGGCTGAGGCAGGAGACCACTTAAACCTAGGAGTTAGAGCCAGACAGCCTGGGCAGCACAGTGAACCATTGGATAGATAGATGATAGATAGATAGATAGATAGATAGATAGATAGATAGATAGATAGATAGATGATAGATAGATAGATAGATAGATAGATGATAGATAGATGATAGATAGATAGATAGATAGATAGATGATAGATAGATAGATAGATAGATAGATAGATGATAGATAGATGATAGATAGATAGATGATAGATAGATAGATAGATAGATAGATAGATAGATAGATGATAGATAGATAGATGATAGATAGATAGATAGATAGATGATAGATAGATAAATGATAGATAGGTAGATGATAGATAGATAGATAGATAGATAGATAGATAGATGATAGATAGAGATAGATAGATGATAGATGATAGATAGATAGATAGATAGATAGATGATAGATAGATGATAGATAGATAGATGATAGATAGATAAATGATAGATAGGTAGATGATAGATAGATAGATAGATAGATAGATAGATGATAGATAGAGATAGATAGATGATAGATGATAGATAGATAGATAGATAGATAGATGATAGATAGATAGATAGATACATAGATAGATGATAGATAGATAGATGGGAAACGTTCTTTAAAGGTAAAAACTGATTGTTTGTCTTTATTGTTTGAAACAGTGTTTTTCTGCATAGCCCTGGCTGTCCTAGAATTCGCTCTGTAGACCAGACTAGCCTCAGTTGATTTCAGGGATCTGCCTGCTTCTGTCTCCTGAGTGCTGGGATTGAAAGCATGTGCCACTTCACCCGACTGAAACTGATTCGTAAACCTATAACCTCAGCACTTTGGAAGTCTGAGATAGAGCTGAGTTTTAAGTGGGCTCGGGCTACACAGAAGCACCTGTGGAAAAAGGAAGGAAAGGGAGGGGGAAAAAAAAAGACCATGTTTAAAAGCAAACAAACAAACTTATTTTTAGTTTCTAGAGACACTGTCTGAAAGGAGGAGAAGAAACAAGATGAGGAGGGGGATGAGGAGGAAGAGGAGAAAAGGAAATAGCAAAAAGAATGAAGAAAATAGTTGCCTTTGGATTGCCCTGGCTTATGTCAGTATCTAGTATACATCGAGAGTGTGCTACACTAAAATACAGCTAGATAACAGAAGGGATGATCCAGTCAGATGCGAGGCAGGCCAGCCAGGGAGGGATAGAAGGAGGGAGGGAGAGGGAGGGAGGGGGAGAGAGAGAGAGAGAGAGAGAGAGCACTAGTCATGAGGCTCTTGATAGGGCTAGGGTCTCTCTGTGGAGCCCTGGCTGTCCTGGAGCTCACTGTGTAGACCAGGCTGGCCTCAGACTCGGAGATCTACCTGTCTCTGCCTCCAGAGTGCCGAGATCAAAGGGGTGTCCAGCAACCACCGAACTTTGACAAGACAGGGAGAAACCTTAATTACATAGCCGTAAAAAGATAGATGTGATTCCAAACATGTGACAGTCTAACGACCATCTAGAAGAGTCGAAACTGCAAGAGACAGTAAATGAAAAGAAAAAAAAAATTGATCGCTGCTCTAGTATTGGTGAGGGGAAGGGAAGGATAGGCAAGTCCCAGGAGAGTCTATTTTGTTTGTGAGACATGGTCTTCTATAGCTGAGGCTCTCCTGTGACTCACTACGTAGCTGACAGTGGCTGGATTAATTTCGGACCCTCTCACCTTCACCTGCTGAGTACTGGGACTGTAGGGGTGGACCACCATGCTGGCGTTTATGTGGACAAAACCTAGGCTTTTGTGCATATCTGTCACCTGAGCTACGTGAGCTTCATGTACTCTGCCAGCTGAGCTACATCCCCAGCCCTGAGCCAGGATCTCACTATATAGCCTAGGCTAGCCTCGAACTCACAGAGTGAGGTCTGGGTTTAAAGTCATAGCACACCCAGCTTGAATCAATGTATTTTTTTTTCTTCACTGTTTTTTAGATGTATTTGATTTCGTGTGTATGAATGTATATCTGCGCACCACATGCATGCCTGGTGCCTAAGGAAGTGGTGAGCCCCCGTGTGGGTGCTGTTAATTGAACCTGGGTCCTTTGTAAGAACAACTGCTCTTAACCACTGAGCCAACTCTCCAGCCCTTGAATCAATATTTTAATGCAAAATATTGATGGTAACAGAAAATGGTTGGTAGAATATAAGAATTATAAACTCATAAACTTAAAACTGCCAAGAGAAAAGAGAGAGAGAAAGAGAGAGAGAGAGGCCCAGAGACCGCTGGTTAACAGGATGCAGGCTAGATCATCCATGTGATTTAGTCAGGCCTGATAGTTCCCAAGACTCAATGAAACCCTAGTTGGGGGTGTAAGCAACAAGAGGATAGCCCTGGGGAGTTGGTTCTCTCTGTTCACCATGTGGATTCTGGGAGTGGAACTCAGGTCGTCGGGCTTGGTGATGAGCACTTTTACCCACTGAGCTGGCTCATCTGCTTCATTATTATTATTGTTGTTGTTATTATTATAAATTTTATGTACATGGGTGTTTTGCCTGTATGCATGTAAGAGCACTACTTGCATGCTTGGTGCCTGTGGAGGCCAGGAAAGGTTGTTGGATCCCCTGGGATTGGAGTTACAGATGGTTGTGAGCTGGGTAGATGCTGGGAATCAAACCCAAGTCCTCTGAAAGAGCAGCCAGTGCTTGTAACCAATGAGTCATCTCTCCAGCTCCCTCTTGTTTTGTTTGAGAGAGAGTCTCATATAATATAGTCAGAGCTCGTCTGGAATTGGTGAGCCCCACCCCCACCCCCGCCTCTACATCCTGAGTGCTTAGATTACAGATGTGAGCTATGACATCTGGCTTTTTTATAGTCCCCACCCCCACACTCCCACTCAGTTACCCAGTTCTAGAGACCAAATCCAGTCACTGAGCATGCCAAACAAGCGCTCTGTCATTGACCCACACACCTAGCTTTTGATTGTTGGAAACAGTCTTGCTACGCAGCCCAGACTGCCTTGAACTCATGTAGTCTAGGCTAGCCTTTAACCCACTATACAGTCCAACTGGCTTAAAACTTGTGGCAATCTTCCTGCCCCAGCCTCTTGATTGCAGGGATTACAGGCCTGTACCCTGCATCCTACCTGTTTAGGAAGTTTTTACAGAGAAGGGAGCAAAGTGTCCTTTATTGTATTTAAGTCTGGTTGTGGGGCTCTGAGATACTAGCAGTCCTTGGCTTGGGCAGACTGCATATGGCTTGGCCTCCTTGGAGAATTAAGAAAGAGAGTTAAACCCTATGTGCAGCAGACAGCAGCATTGCCTGCCTGCAAAACAGCTTGTTGAGAGTGTACAGGGAGCCGCACTGCAGACAGAAACACAAAAGCTTGGCTGCCAAGAGATATTTATCAAGGAACTGCTGGACCAAAAGGCGGTGGGGTGCGACAGCCGTTTCTGGAGGCTGGTTTGTTTCCACAGCAGACCAGGGCAGGCACCTATTGAAGACACATGTCAGAGCCTTCCTTCCGCCAGCGGTGCCTAGGATGCAATGCAGCAACAGCTTTAAGTCTCTGCCCTGTCTCCTGGTTCAGCAGCCTTTGCCAGGCTGCTGTTCCAGCGTCTGCAGCAACCTCACTGAAGGATGTTATTTGGTTTGCTATCAAGGCTCTTGACCTAAGGGTGCAGGCATCCGGCAATTTAGTGCCTCCAGCTCTGTGTGTGTGTGTGTGTGAGAGAGAGAGAGAGAGGGAGAGAGAGAGAGGGAGAGGGAGAGAGACCCCACCTCTGGGCTTGAGAGGGGGCTTCCTGCTGCTCCTGGCTCCCAGGTGACTGCTTCGCTCAGCTGCACACTGCGCCACCACCCCCTGTTTCATTTATCATCCTTCCCCTCTGATGCCAGCTTCTGATTAGAGGACTAGAAAATAAGCCCTGAGAGAGAACTAATTACTTAAGTGGGGACAGAGAGGCAGGCCAAGGAATGGCTTGGTAACAGCTTCCTCGTGCCACCAGGGTTATTACCGCAGGCTGAGGTGACCAGCAGTGTCTTAGGTCAGCTTCCCTGGGAACAGAGCCCCAGACAGGGATTCTAGAGCAACTGACTCGTTGGAGGTGGGGGGTCTCAGAAGTCAAAGATAAGCATGGGCGGAAGCCAGTCAGCTGGAAAAAGATGGTCAGTGGAGAGCTAGCTTCTTTGAACATTAGCCTCACTCGGGGGTGTCTTGGGGCCATTCTGCAGTATGAATGGTAGCACATATCCCTGTTCCCATGCTTGATACAAAAGGTCCATGTCTTTATACCCCAAAATGGGTGAGTCATTGATTGATTTTTCCCTCATGGAGAGTAGGGGGACACATCAGCCCCAAGTCATCATTTCTGGATTGGGTTGTTCTCCTAGGCAGACAGTGATCATACAAAGAAAGCTGAAGCTAAGAGTCACTGTCTCAGATGAGGCAGTGGTCAAGGCCCCTGACTGGACATCAACAGCATTCATGAAGGGCTGGCTTCAGAAACAGCAGCTGGACTACTGTGGAGGCGCATGCCAGCACTCCTGGCATTAGGCTAGAAGAGATAGGAGGATCTCAAGTTCACAGGCCACCTGGACTCCAAAGTGAGACCCTACCTCAGTAAATAGGGGCTGAGGGTGTAGCTCAGTGGCAGAGCATTTATCTAGCCTGTGTCAGGCCCTGAGTTCTACACCCAGTACCACAAAAGGAAAAAAAGAACTCGTTAAGGTGCTTGCCACACAAGCATGAGGATCCAAGTTCAAATCCCCAACCTTCATTTAAGAAGTCCGACATGAACTGGGCTTTTCCTTTGTTTTTGTTTTTTTGTTGTTGTTGTTGTTTTGTGTTTTCGAAACAGGGTTTTCTCTGTTGTAACTCTGGCTGTCCTGGAACTCACTCTGTAGACCAGGCTGGCCTTGAACTCGCAGAGATTTGCCTACCTCTGCCTCCCTCCAGGGTCAAAGGTGTGTGCCTCCACCACCTGGAGAACTGTGCTCTTCTAACCCCAGCACTGGAGAAGTGAAAACAAGAGGCTCCTGGGTCATGTTGACGAAGCAGTCTAGCTGAATCAATGACCTCCAAGGTCAGTGAGAAACCGTGTCTCAAAATAATAAAGTCAATGGGTCAACAAGATGGCTCTGTGGGTAAAGGCACTTGTCACTGGGCCCAGAGACCTGAAATTGGATCCTAGAGACTCATGTCATAGGAGAGAGCCCAAGCTGGGTAGTGGTGGCACACGCCTTTAATCCCAGCACTTGGAAGGCAGAGAGAGGCAGGTGGATTTCCAAGATCGAGGTCAGCCTGGTCTACAGAGTGAGTTCCAGGACAGTCACGGCTGCACAGAGAAACCCTGTCTCGAAAAACCAGCCAAACAAACAAACAACAAACCCAAAAAACAAACAAAAGTTCTCTGCTATAGGAATACTGTGGCACACTCAAGCCCACACACATTATATGTAATCAATAAATAGTTTAAATTTTAAAAATATAGTAAGGTGAAGAGGGATTGAGAAAGACATACATCATTAACCTTTGACTTCCACACAGCTTTGCACACGTGTGCACAAACACCCACATATGCACACACACATGTATACACACACACACACACACACACACACACACACACAGAAAGTGAACAGAATAGGAGAGCTCCAAGCATAATCTATGCAAGTATCTAAATGAGAACGCTTTCTACTGCCTGTTGCCATGGAAGATGAGTGGGGAACGGCTTCCGCTCAGGTAGGTCTCTGTGAGCGGTCATGAGCAGGATGTTTGGCCAGGTGCCCTCCAAAACGATCGAATCTGAGAATCACTGGGAACTACAGCTTGCAACCCTACCATCAAATGCTGGTCTGACAGACCTCAAGGATTCCCTGGGAAGCTTCCAGAAGTAGGTTAGCTTTAATAACAGCAGCAGGGGAAGAGGTTACTCTGTCAAGTGCTATTCTGAGTGCTGAACGTCTCATTTAATCCTTAAAACAACCCTCAAGTGAGGTGTCCCCATTTTATAGACAGAGAGACTGAGGCCCAGCAAGATGTACTAATTTGCTCATGTTGCACAGCTGGAGTTTGCTGCGGGTTGTCCTTCGGCCTCCACATGTGCCACGGCAAGTGCATACACGCACGGACAAATACAGGTAACAAAAAAATTCTATAGTGGCTGGAGAGATGGCTCAGTGGTTAGGAGCACTAGCTGTTCTTCCAGAGGACCTGGATTTGATTCCCAGAACTCACATGGTGGCTCGAAAGCATCTGTAATTCCAGTTCCAGGGATCCAACGCTCTCTTCACGTTTCTATGGGCACTAGACACACAGGTGATGCAGAGGCAAACATCCAGCAAAGATACACATACAGTAAAACAACAATGGTACATTTTTTAAAAATATTGCCAAATTGAAATGATAAATCACTGTATATATCATGTATTCCCGTATATAGCTGAGAACTCTTCACATGTCCCTGAGTTACAGGTAGTTGTGAACCATCATATGGGTACTGGGAATCGAACCCAGGTCCTCTGGAAGAGCAGCCAGTGTTTAAGTGCTAAACCATCTCTCCAGCCCTGACTTAGCTTTTTTTTTTTACTTTGCTAAATTTAGAGTGTCGAATTCAGATTTTTCCTGGGCAGGCGATAGGGGTTCCTATCTTCTCCTGTGCTGAACAACAGCAGTGTGCCACGGCCGCACCGTTAGTCCCGTGATGGCAACCGAGCGGCAATAACCAGTACTCAACAGCATGCTCTGTCATCCTGACGCTGTCACGGGCTGTGAGCAGGGTAGAGTAAATGTGCTTTCCAGTATGGTCTATATTGTGTGTGTGCATATACATGTATGTGCGTGTGCTACGGCGTAAGTGTGAGAGTCAAGAGAACAATTCTGGGGAGTTGGTTCTCTCCTTCCACCATTGTGGGTTCTAGGGACTAAACTCAGGTCATCAGACTCAGTAGCAAGCCCATTCTCTGTTGAGCCATCTTTCCTGTCCTCAATTTCCTTTTTTGAGAGAGCATTTTATGTAGCCTAGGCTAGCCTGGAAGTGGGTACAACAGCCAAGGATGACCTTAAGCTTCGAATTCTTCTGCTTCTACCCCCTCATGCTGGGATTACAGGTGTAAGCTCGTATACATGTGACTACTATACATGCACGCTACTGTATATGCGGTTCTAGGGAAAGGAACCCAGGGTTTCATGCAGGTCAGGCAAGCGCTCTACCAATGGAGCCACATTCCCAGCCCTATGCACCCAAGTGTAACTTTGTATAAAAAAACATTTTAAATAATCACATATATAAACATTTTCTAATACAAAACAAAATGATTTCAAATAGACTCATCTATTAAACATGCCTAGCATGCAGTAGGTGTTTAACAGGAGCGGTTAAAAATACTATTACCTTTCATAAGCCATTTACTGAGTGCCTATTATGTACAAGACGAAGTCTCCATCAGCAGGCACAGAAATGCAAGACAATGTCCTTGCTTAGAGAGGGGGGGAGAGAGAGAGGGAGGGAGGGAGGGAGGGAGGAGAGACCCCCCCCATGGTAGTGTTCACTTTGGATCTAATGAGTGCTATAGACAGAGATCATTCCCAGCTGGCCTCTTTAGAGGAAGTAGGGCTGGAGGGAGGCTTTGAGAAAAAAAAAAAAAAAAGGAGAATTCAGTAGGAAAATAAATGGGGGATGGGGAGCACTACCACGGAGAAAAGAGCTTGGTGGGACAAGCAGAGGGTCTTGCTAGGCATGTGCAGAGGAGGCTGAGTGGACACGTGGCTCGGAATGGTTCGGTATGTGGGAATCCATGGAGGGCCAGTACACCACCCAACGACAGCCCGCCGACAAGCTTGGGCTCCAAGCTTTCTAGAGGACAGAACTGGCTAGAAGCTACCACAGACGTTTTTTTTCCTTTTCTTTTCTTTTTGTTTTTTTAACATTTGGGACTTGAGGGGAGGATGGGCGCAGCATGGAAATTAGAGGGCAATTTGCATAAATTCTCACCTTTCACCATGTGGGACTCCGGAGATTAAACTCAGACTGATGGGCTGGGTGGGTGGCAAGAGTCTTTACCAGCTGAGTCATCTCACTGTTTACAAACTTTCGTAACAATTCTTTTTTTCTTCCCTTCTTTTCAAAGGTTTATTTTTATTTTTAACGTGTATACATGCATCCATGTGGGGGTATGTGTGTATTAGTGCAGTTTCCCAAGGGTGCTAGAAAACTGCACCTGCTCTTTGAACGTGCGTGTCGTGATGATGTATGGGATTTCCTGTGATTGTGTGATACGCTGGGTTCAGATACGAGTGCTGGTATGCTAACCACGTTTCCCGAAGCCTGATCTTTCTGAGTGACAGCAGAGGAAGTGTGGAAAGCCAGTAGCCCACAAGGTTTGAATCCTCAGACTGGCCTCTGATAGTCATGATCACGTGGCACAAGAGGGAGTGGGGAGATAGGACCCGACAGTATGAAAATGAAGTCAATTACTGAGCTGGGCACTGGGGTGGGGATGAATAGTGAAGGATTTCTGACAGTCTCTGGTTTGCCCTGACATCAGCAAAACGCCATCCCATAGATGGGCTTTAAAAACAAATAAGTAAAGGCAGGCAGATCTCTGTGAGTTCGAGGCCAGCCTGGTCTACAGAGTGAGTTCCAGGACAGCCCGTGTTACAACAGAGAAACCCTGTCTTGAAAGAAGAAGGAGGAGGAGGAGAAATAAGTAAAATAAACAAATAAATACATAAATAAATGGGTCCTAGCTAAGGTGCCTACTGCTAAGTCTGACAACCAGAGTCCCATCCCAGGACCTACATGGTGGAAAGAGAGATCCTACCCTCACAAGCTGTTCTCTGATCACCACACGTGTGCCATGGCATGCACGTGGATTGTACATACAAATACACACACACAATAAGTAAAATCATAAATGTAAAAAAAAAAAAAAAACCAGACTCCAAGATCATCCTGGTATGGTGCCTGGATGTCTGCATACACAGTATGTATGGAGATAACACATTTTTTAAAAGTTACAACTTGATTAATTAACCACAAGGTCCTGGGAAATTGAGTTTAAGAAAAATTTGGATAATTGGAACAGCATATAATATCAAGAATGTTAAATACACAAGTCAGCTGAGCCCGCAGAGTTTACTGCAAGCTCTGATTAAAACGAAGTTTCTGATAATCAAAGTTTTTAATGGCAGAGACTCATTTGAATTTCTTCTGTATAAAAGGGAGATGGGATAGTATGTGTGCAGAATATCTTGTGATATTTTCCATTCTCCTCAGTTCCAGTTAGGTCACAGTAATGCTTTTTAGCGATATTTATTTCAGGAAACTAAAAGGGGCAAAGGGGCTGCTCCCTTGGTCTGTCCCGGGCTAGCCAAAACAGGACTTGCCACACATGTGTTTATCAGATTGCTCCTGCAAATTTGAGGAGAGAAAAGGCTGCCTATCGTCTAAGCCCTTTCAAAAATCAAAGCCATCCCAGGCGCACCAGAAGCCTAAGCCAGCCAAGAGATAGGCCAAGTTTATAAACTTCCATAATATGTTTATTGCGAGGATGTCAATTACTCAATATCCCTGCCCCTCTTGGGTCTGAGATCGGAATATTTCCACAAAAAGAAATCTGTGTTTTACTGCATTTGATCCATCATAATTCCAGATGTCTGTAAGATCCCAGTGCCAGTATGGGGGCGGGGAGGGAGGCAACGAAGCTGTGGATAATTCTGTCACATTCTAGTCTGCCTGGGAGGCAGAAGCAGCGGCAGCTTGTTCCTCCTCCTCCTCCTCCTCCTCCTCCTCTCCTCGTGGTCAGGGGCATAGGAGCCATCATTGCAATCAGGGGAACTGGCTGTCCCTGGCCTCAAGCAGGCTTTCCTGTCTGCCTCTGGAAACCTGACACGTCACATCAGAGATGTATTTCTTAATGAAATGGCTGCAGTGTGCCTAATTTACGCCAGGACAGAAAGCGCCGACGGGGCACAAAGGCCACTTGTTTCTGCTGCGGTAGGGGAACACATATGGGCCACATCAGTCAGGAAAGAATGGGAGTAGCTTTGCAAGGTAGCCTGCTCAGAGAATTGCCTTCTTTCTCCATGGCTCCTATAAAGCGAGAGAGATATTTACTGTGTGCTTACACGCTGGCCCATTCAGCCCTGTTTATTGGAACATGAGGTTGGTGCTTCTGCAAGCATTCTCCCAGGCCTGTTTCCAGCAAGCCTGTAAGAAAAGCAGGTTGTGCCGTGGGCTTGTCAGTGGGATTTATTCTCTCTTTTCCCCCAGGCTCTTCTGGCTAACATTGTCCAACCCAGCACCCCATTAAAGAGGGGAAGATTTTTCTCTTCACATGTGCTGAGTTAGGAAGGGTGGCCTGCAGGCTTGGCCTCCGTGATGCTGTACAGCCACTGGGATAGATTTTTGCTCCCAGCCGACTAAGTGTGAACCGAACTGGTATGTGACCAAAGGCTGGAGGGTGGCACAGCCAAAGAGGGTAGGGCTGGTCTCGATCATGGAAGAGCTCTTTAAATGTGGGGCTTTGGCCTCTGTTCAACACAGGGGAAAAGACAGCAGTCATAGCCAGCAGCTCAGCAAGTAAGGGCGAGAGGAGTTTCCTCACTGGTCTTTATGCCAAAGTGGGGGACATACACCAAACATTTTTGAAAATTTTGTGGCAAGTTCTCTTACAGTCTAGACTAGCTTCGAAACTTGTTATGTTACAGAAGAGGATCTTAAACTCCTGATCCTCCTGCCTCGTCATTCTAAGTGAGTACTAAGATTACATGTGTGTGTTACCACCCGAACCCAGGGCTTTGTGCATGCGAAGCAAGCGTTCTATCAACTGAGCTACATCCCCAGTCCCACAAAACAACCCGTTGAGGGATAATGTGAACTACCCTGCACTCTCTCACACACACACACACACACACACACACACACACACACACGCACGCACACGTCATATGTTGAAGTCCTAATTCCTGGTAGATAGCTCAGAATACTTCAATGGGAAATCAGACCTTAAAGAGGAGCTCAAGTTAAAACGGTCAATAGGATGAGCCCCAACCCAATTTGACTGATCTCCTAACCCTGTAGAGAAAGAAGAGAGGGTGGTTAGAGAAAGGGGGGTGGAGTCATCTAGAAGCCAAGGAGAGGCCTAGGACAGATCCCTTTCCCTGAAGTAAGAAGAAAATGTCCCCACTTCAGAACTCCCATTTGTATTACTGAGCCAGATGTTTTACTCAGCTGGGAGAGAGTGATACCCTTTGTCCTGTGTGTCTGCAGTGACATCATTCTGGGTGGGAATTATCTCTCCCCAGTGAAATTGGCCTTGATAACGTGCCTTTTGGAACCCGGCAGACTTGGCTCATGAGCAGACACTTTAAAAAAAAAAAAAGATTTTTAAGTGTGCATGTGTCTGTGTACATGAGTATGGGTGCCCTCGGAGATCAGAAGAGGGCATCAGATCCCCTGGAAGTGGCATTACAAAGTGGTTGTGAGCCTATCGACAAGGGTGCTGGGAATTGAGCAGGAGTCCTCTTCCATAGCAGCGTTCTCAACCGCTGAGCAGGCACCCAGCCACAAGAGTAGGCATTTTTAGCATGTACTATGGTATGTTCTATTTTCTTGGGCATCAGGAGCTAAGGGCACCACCCTACAGCCAGACATTGCCAAGCCTAGCCAAGACAAGCCAAATCACAGCCTTCCCGGGATGGTAGCAAGGGTAGAAGATATCTGTTGTTGGAAAGCATTGAGCTTTAGTGTGTTTCTTATGAAGCATTATTAAAGCAACTACGAACGACTATGATCGCCAATATTCACTGTGTAAATGACCCTGGTCCCTTTTTCAAGCTGTATGCCGGCACTCAACATCTAGTGTGGCAGATAAGGAATCCTGTTAAGCTCTGTGCCCAAGTTCTGGTAGTGACAGGATCTTCTCACACGATTTTTCCACGGTTGGCAAAAGGCTGCTACCGGTCTCATGTTGAATAGATTTGTAGGTGACAACATCTAACTAAACTAATCGTCACCAAATGGTCAAGGGGCTGAACAGACTTCTTCTCAAGAAACATGGCGGAAAACAGGGATGCCAGCATAGGCAAGGGAGACACAGGCAGCAGCCATAGTTTCCAGGTACATGAGAGCTCTGTAAGCTCTGAGTAGCAAGGGCTGTCACCAGCTTTGACAAGTTGTACATTTTAAACTTTTTTTTAATTAATTGATTCATTTCATGTATCTGAATGTTTTGTCTTACATGTATTTCTGTGTAGTGTGTGACTGCCTGGTCCTCAAGGGGGCCAGAAAATAGAGTGGGATCCCCTGTGACTGGAGTTACAGACAGTTGTGAGATGCTCTGTGGGTATTGGAAATCTAACCCTGATCCTCAGAAAAAAGCAGCCAGTGCTCTTACAACTGTTGAGCCTTCTCTTGCAAATGAACAAGATCAACCTCAATTGTTAAGAAAGGGCATAAACCTTTAACCCTAGTACTTACTCAGGAGGCAGAGGCAGGCGGATCTCTGTGAGTTTGAGGTGAGTCTGGTCTACAGAGTGCGTTCCAGGACAGCCAGAGCTACATGGAGAAACCCTGTCTCAAAACAAACAACGGACACATGTGGTTACCTGCAGGATACAGCAGAAGACATCTGTTGTTGTAAGCCAAATAGTCTTCATACATATTATAAATAAATATAATCCTCCTCAATACCTGAGAAATGGAGCTCCAGGAGCCCCTTTGTACCCCAGATTCCCTGGGTGCTCACAACCCGTGTACAGGATGTGTTGTGTTTTCACAGAGCCTTTTTACAGACTCTCATCTCTTCTGAAGTACCACTGTGTTACTTATCTCACCTAATACAATGCAAATTATATGCAAATGGTTGTCATACTATATTCTTTAGAGAATGATAGCAAGAAAAAGTGTCTGAATGTGTTGATTATGGGCGCTATTTTTTCCTGAATGTATTTCTACAAGGCTGGCTGAGTCCACGAATGTATAGTCTGCATGCACAAAGAATTGACTGGACGTGTGCAGCAAGGAGGGTGTAAAAATGTTTTGCTGTTGGGGGTTGAAAATACTTGAACTGGGCAGTGCATGCCTTTAATCCCAGCACTCTGTGAGTTCGAGACCAACCTGGTCAACAGAGTGAGTTCCAGGAAAGCCAGGGTTACAACAGAGAAACCCTGTCTTGAGAAACCAGAAAAAGAAAAAATTAAAGAAAACACTTGAAAGTGAGGTCACCATGTCAACCGGAGGCAGTGACTTGTCGGGTGAACTGATTTCATTATCTTGAGGAAATATTACAAAGCCGTCAATGAAGGGAGGAAGATTCACCTTCTCAAAACACGCCATGAGTAGCCATGGGCTCTTCGGCGTGTCTTTTGTCTTTGAGCTATTTCTAAAGCTTGAGGGGAGAAAATGATGTCATAGGAAAAGTAAGGACACGTGTTAGTGGGAAGCTTAAAAAGAACCATCTGGAGCCTGGAGTAAGGCATGGGGGGGCACCCCAAAGCCCTCACAGAGGGAACTAAGGTGTTGTTCATTGCTCCAAGGTTTCAGAAAATTCTAAAAATAGCACACCGTTTTCTGACACGGAGCCCAGCAGCACCGTGGAGCCTATGGGACACGTCTCAGTCTCAGCCAGAAGCTCTGTCTTTCTGCAAGTCTTGCTCAGGATACCAGACACTGTGTGGCCCAGGCTATGCCCAACGAAAGTGTCAAGTAATCCTTATGCTCTGGCAAAATAGTTTCCTCTCTAGAGCAGAGTCTGTTTGCTTGTGGTGTACCCACAGCCTACGCATGGATTGTCCTTGCTTGAGGATCTGGGCTCCGATTCAGAGAGGTGCGGCAGAACCTAGTCTGGGAATAAGGTGCAGTCCTGCGACTCTGGCCCTTTCCTCCAGGGCTTTCCAGTTGGGTAACGGTGCCCTGGTGGACCCTGATGTACATTATAAAGAATTGCCACATTCAGAGGGAGCCTCCCATACCTAGGACTTGCTGCAGAGAGGCTGGGCTGAGAGGATGAGGAGGGTTGGACCAGTCAGGGCTCACACTGAGCATCGTTTATTCGTATTACTGAGCAAGGAACTTAGGTACAAGTAACTCTTTCCCCAACAACAGAGGATTCAAGAGGAGGAGTTAGCAGGTCTAAGAAATCACCAGCCTGCCCTCCCTGGAGAGTTGCATGAGGCCCAGGAGAACCTCTCGGAGAGAGGAGTCCTCAGGAGCTATGGCTCCAGGTCTGTAGTGGCTGTGGCTGGGCGGGGCTAGGGGTGTGGAGAAGTGCTGCATACAAAGTGGAAGAGAACAAGAGCAACCTGGCATGGTCTGTAAACGCTGCATCTCACTATGAGATCAACTCAAAATAGTCCCGGAAACCTGACTAACGCCCCCCCCCGCCCCACCCTGCACAGGGAGATGTCAGCCTGACAGACACTGAGAGAAGGAGGCCAGAGGCTTTCAGGCATTCTCCACCGCATGGATTATATGCACACAGAGTCCTGAGGAGGACCTGAGCATCCTGCCTCATTCCCTTAACAGAGTCTCTCACTAAACCCGGAGCTAGGCTGGTAGCCAGAAAGTCCCATTGATTCTCCTCTCCCGACACACAAATGCTGGGGTTACTGGCGCTTGTGAATTTTTACCAAAGTTCTGGATATTTGAACTCAAGTTTTCAACTTTTATAGCAAGTTCTCCTACTGTCTGAGCCATCTCCCCAGTCTGCGACTGTGACTGCACTCTCCAAAGAAGTTCTTTGTTATTGAACTGAATTGGGTCATCCCAAAATTCATGTTGGTGATTGGAGCCCTAACAGTCAACGTGACTGCGTTTGAAAATGGAGACTCTAATGGAGGAAGTACAGTTATATCACTTGAAGCTGGAGACCTAAACCGACAGGGCTGTTGACCTTATAAGGAAAGAAAGGACTGGGCATGGTGAGCCACCTCTCTAATCCGGCACTTGGGAGGTGGAAGTGGAAGATAAGGAGTTGGTTATCCTTGGCTACATAGGGAATTTGAGGGCAGCCTAGACTACATGTGACTCTATTTCAAAACAAAAAATTTAAGAGGAATACACACCACAGGTGTGTACACATAGGGGAAAAAGGCCAGAGAGGGCACAGAAAGAAGGTAGCCAACTATCTGCAAGCCAGAGAGACGTCACAAACGCCATACACCAGCACCTTGGTCTTGGACTTCCAGCTGTCAGACCTGTGAGTCAGAGGTATCTGTTGGTTAAACAACCAAGTCCTGTCGCAGAATCTCAAGCCCACAAAGAAGCTCTCCACAATATCTCCCATGCCATAGGTCCTTATGTGATGATAAGCCATGCCACGTCCAGTGGTGCGGTCTACTCCCATTGCCCTTGAACCTGGTCTGTCCTTCATGCCTGCCCCAGACAATACTGTAACTGAAGCCATGTGACTTTAGAAAAGATTTTTGTTATTATTATTACTTTTGAGACAGGGTCTCTCTATGTAGCCCTGGCTGTCCTGAAGCTCCCTATGTAGACCAGGCTCCTTCAAACTCACAGAGATCCTCCTGCCTCTGCCTCCCAAGTGCTGAGATTAAAAGCATGTGCCACCACACTTGGCTAGCCACAACTTTTTCTTTTTTTTCCTTTTTTTGAATGTACATCGGTGTTTTGCTTGCGCGTGTGTCTGCGGGCGGGTGTCAGATCCCCCTGGAACTGGAGTTACAGACAGTTGTGAGCCGCCATGTGGGTGCTGGGAATTGAACTGGATTCTCTGGAAGGGCAGTCAGTGCTCTTAACCAATGAGCCATCTCTCCAGCCTCAAGCCCCATCTTTTAAAATTACATCTATCTGTGTGTGTATGTGTGCGCACGTGCGTGTGCGTCTGTGTGTGTCTGTATGTCTGCCTCTGTGTGTGTGCATGTGCATGCATTCAATATAAAACATGGGGAGGTCAGAGGACAACCTTTGGAAGTTGGTTCTCTTTCCTCCTACCGTGCAGGAACTGGGGAATCAAGCTTGGCATCAGGCACTTCCCTATCCACTGAGCCATTTCACTGGTCCATGAGCCCCACCCTTCTTGTTTTGTTTTGAGATAGGGTTTCTCTGTTGTAACTCTGGCTACCCTGGAACTCTCTCTGGAGACCAGGCTGGCCTTGAGCTCACAGAGATCTGCCTGCTTCTGCCTCCTGAGTGCTGGGATTAAAGGTGTGCACCACCACCCGGTGAACCCCACTTTTTAAAGCTACCCCAGAAATGCCTTATAGAAGGAACAGAGGGAACCAGAAGCCTTGGGCTTTGCCCAGGCTGGGAGCAATCCAAAGCACATTGGGAAACGTCCAGAATAATTGGTGGTGTTTCCAGCCACTCTTTTGGGGGTTGGTTTATTATGTAGCAATACAAAGCAGAGCAAAGGTCCCTAGAACAAATTCATTCATTCACCTGGGTATAAGTAGGCTGTAGCTGTTGTGGGAGTTTTTGGTTGTTTCAGACCATCAAACTGGGTAACACCCGTACACCAGTGCATTAACTACATCAAAGGACATTTCTCCAATGGTCACACCCACATTGACAATTTCTATTTCTTTGGCTGCTGGGAGATCTTCCAGAAAAGATTTTTTTTTTAATGTTGATCAACCTTCAGACAGAGTTTAAAGAGGGTATGGGAGCAAAGAGAAAATGGTGGAATGGGGAGGTTGAGCTGGAGGCTAGAATAATTAAAGGTTAAATTCAACGTTTGCATTTGGTATTTATAGAATTTTCCATGCTTGGCATGAGGGTTTTAAAACCAGACTGCACAGGGAAGCTCTTTCAGCCCTGAAAAGAGGGAAAGGGATTTTTGCACAAGATACTGAGCCTGCCTAGTTCAAAGTTTCCAAAGGCAGCAGAATCAACCTGCTTTGTTGCTTCCCACGAGTCTGGGAAGAGGACAAGGGAGGGAGAATAGAGGCTGTGAGCACAGCAGAGCCAAACAAAGCGCTGTTTCCAGACCAGGCACCCGGGGACACCTTGGGTCCTCTAAAGCAGATATTTTTGTGATGTTTTGTTTTGTTTACATTTGTGTAGAGTGTGTGTGTGTGTGTGTGTGTGTGTGTGTGTGTGTGTGTGTGTGTGATCAGTTCATGAAAGCAGACTTTTGTTTGTTGGTTTTATCTGGGTTTTAGGGCCTTGCATATACTAAACAAATGCTCTACCACTGACTCCTTAGCCCTCTTCCCTTCCTTTCTTTCCTCTCTTTCTCTCTCTCTCTCTTTCTCTCTCTCTCTCTCTCTCTCCTCCTTTCCTTTTCAGGGACAGAGTTTCACTGTGTAGCTCTGGCTGTTCAGGAACTTTATTTGTAGACCAGGTTGGCCTCGAACTCACAGAGATCCGCTCGTCTCTGCCTCCCAAGTGCTGGGATTAAAGGCATGCGCCACCACACCCAGCTTTCCTCTTTCATTCTATCTTATTGTTTTCTTTTCTTTTGATATCTGCTTTTGAGAGTATCTTGCTAGGTTACTTAGGTTAGCCTTGCTTTCGTTCTGTAGCCCAGACGGGCCTTAAACTTAATGATCTCTATGCCTGAGCACGGCAGTAGTTAGAATCACAGGACTAAGCCTCTTTTACTTACCGTTGTCTGAAAGAATACCGCTTACATCACTTGCTAGGAGCAGAAGTTTAAGTTCAAAAAGGTCTGCAGTCCTGTACCAAGATGCTATGTCTAAGTGAAGGTAGAAGAAACAAGAGGTATCAGACAAACATCAGAATTCACTTCTGGTTTTCCACACATTTCTTTTGCCTCCTATCCCTACCTTTATAACACCGAACTTCAGAAAAACTCTTCTGTCTTCTCAGCTGCCTGATGTTTGTTTTCAGGACACAGTTGTGCCCTGTGGCTTTCTGGCAGCTTTGTGGGCAGTGGGAGGGGAGGGAGTCAGAGGAAGAAAGGCCAGGGGCATCTGTGCTGTGGGTTCAGAGAGATCCCTCCAGAGCACGTTTTCTGAATGTGGGCTCTGCATTCCTCTCTGATGGACTATTAACAACCATTGAGAAGAAAGCTTGTAAGAGGTCACATGGCAAGTGGGTAGATATGCTGGGACTTTAAATAGGAGATCAATTTCTACTGCCAGTGGTGCTATGAGGAGGGTAGACTAGGGTGGGACACGGTGGCACTCAGAGGTGGAGGAAAACAGGTCTGTGTGAGTTCGAGGCCAGCCGGGGATACATTGTGAGACATCGTCATAAAGAAAAGAAAGATAGGGTTAGAGAGATGGCTCAACTGTTAAGAGCACTGATTGCTCTTCCAGAGGATCCGGCTTCAATTCCCAGCACGCACGTGACAGCTCACAACTGTCTGTAACTCCAGTTCCAGGGGATCTGACACCCTCACACCAATGCATATAAAATAAAATTAAATAAATTATAGAAAAGAAAGAAAAAACGTAGGCTAGCAGCCAGACATACTGTTTCCTATCTGTAATACCAGTGCTCAAGAGCCCAAGGCATGATGGTTGCCAAGAAGTCACAGCCAGGCTGGATCACACAGTGAGTCCCAGACCAGCCTGAGCTACAGTATGAGATCTTGTCTAAAAAAACCAAAAAGACAAAATAAAAAGGGACCATTTTAACAGACACAGTATACCCGTGATCTTGTTCATGACAGATCATTCACAATCATCCTCAGGTAGAAGTAGCCCAAACATCTACCGGGAGATGAGTGGATAAACAAAACGTGGTGTAACCATGTAACCATGTAACTAATACTCCATGACTAACGGAATCTCAGTCAGTTTTAATAAAGAAGGAAGTCCTGGACTGTCGAGACAGCTCAGCTGGTAAAGCACTTGCCACCAATCCTAATGACTTGAAATGGATCCCTGGAACCCACATGATAGAAGGAGAAAACCATCTCCTATAAGTTGCCCTCTGATCTTTACAAATCATGCTATGACACACACATGTGTGCCCACATAATAAATAACTTTTTTTTTCTGAGTCAGGGAGCGGGGCGGGGAGGGGGGCAAATTCCAATATACAATACCTTGTTGAACCTTGAGGACATTATGCTAAGTAAAATGAGCCAGACAAAAAAGACAAACACTGCATGGTCCCATTCATGTGAGAACGTAGAGCAAGTAAATTCATATGGACAGAAAGAGTGGAGCTGGGCGGTGGTGGTGCACGCCTTTAATGCCAACACTTGGGAGGCAGAGGCAAGAAGATATCTGTGAGTTCAAAACCAACCTAGTCTATATAATGAGTTCTAAGACAACCAGAACTACATAGAGAGACCTTGTCTCGAAAAACAAAAACAAACAACAACAACAAACTAGAGTGGGAGTGGCCGGGAGCCAGGGGGAAGGGCAAAGGAATTAACGGTGACTGAGGAAAGAGTTTCAATTGGAAAAAAAGAAAAAGTCCTGTAAAAGGAGAGATGGTCACAACACACAACTGTGAGTCTGGTGTGTTGGTAGACATCTGTTGTCCCCACACCACGGAGGCAGAGACAGGAGGGTCAATGCAAGTCTCCAGTCCAGCCTGGACTACGTGAGGAGAGCCAGTCCCAAAACAAACAAGCAAAAACAAAGACTAAACTGGTAAATTTTATACTCAACTTATTTTGTAATAAAAACGAATTGTTTGAAATGAGGATCAGGTGGGCTGGCTGTGGGGAAGGAGCCTGAAGAGCAACAGCTTAATGGAACAGGGTGTAATTTAGGGAGATGGAAATGTTCTGGAAGCAGATAGAAGTGGTGTTTGCACGGCAGTGTGAATGTACTAACGCCATTGAAGTGTTCATTTGAAAAATGGCTAATTTTGCCTCTGTTTTCTAAACAGTGGGTTAGGAGAGGGTTGAAAGGGAACATGGAAATATAAAACCTCTTTAATGCACTACAGTAAGGGACTGTGGGTAAATCCCTTTCGATTTCTGAAAACAAAACAAAACAACAGAACACTGCACTAACAGTTTCTGCAATACATATCTTATGTGTGTAAGGAAAACCTGTCTGATAGAAATCCTACCGTAAGAAACCGATTGTTAATGAAGCAGAGTCAAACCTCTGCCCCTTTTCTTAGGACATGTGAGACTAAATTGTACCAAGAGAATGTCTGGTAATTTAAAAAAAGAAAGAAAGAAAAAATGTACTAAGAGAAAAACAATAAGCAGAGAGCAATTGGAGGATACTGCTTCTCACTTTTGAGTCCATATTATGTATCAGATATTAATTTGTTGATAATAAATAGCATATATCAATAATCAAATATAGAAAGACATGATCACAGGATAGCATCAGTGATCAATCAAAGTTGTATATCTAGGGTCTTGGATTGTAGCTCAGTTGGTAAAGGGCTTGCCTAGAATGCACAAAGCTATGGGTTCAATCCCCAGCACCACATAAAAGCAGGTGTTCAGGGGCCAACGAGATGGGTGAGCAGGTGAGGGCACCTGTCAGCAAGCCTCGTGGCCTCAGTTCAATCCCTGAGACCCACAGCGTGGAAGGACAGAGCTGGCTCCCGAAAGTTGTCCTCTGACATGCTTATAGGCACATACAGAATAAATGTAAAAAGAATCATGGTAATAATTAACAAGGGGTGGTGACGCACGCCTGTAGTCTCAGCACTCCAGAGATGAAGGGGCATCAGAGAAGTTCAAGGCCATTCTTATTGAGTTCAAAGCCAGCCTGGGATAACATGATAGTCAATATTAAAAGTAAGTAAAGGCCTGGCAGTAGAGAGATGACCCAACAGCTAAGAGTACTGGTTTTTCCTCCAGAGGACCCAGGCTCAGTCTCCAGCACCCACATGGTGGCTTGCAACCATCCCATAACTCCAGTTCTAGGGACTCTGATGTCCTCTTCAGACCTCTGCAAGCACCAGGGCATGAATGTGGTGCACATACATGCAGGCAGGCAGAACGCTCCTGCACAGAAAATAAAACTTTAAAAATTGACTTCAAACATAAATCAAAGTACTGGTGTGGTTGTGCAGTCCATTAACCCCTATGCTGGGAAATTAGAAGCGAGCAGGTCTCTTTGTTCTACACGGTGAGTTAATGAATTGCAGGCTAGCCAGGGCTCCATAGTCAAAATAAGCAAATAATAACAGTGGTAGCAAGATGACTATTGTGTGACAAGACTTTTCCTGGGGAGATACAACATACCGTCTACTCACCCCAGATAGGGAGCCCATGGCTGACAAAAGCATGTTATCACCAAAGTCCAACTTGGTGAACCAATGAGTTTAGCTGGTGGTTACTTACAGGAATATCGTCAAGGGGTTACTTAACAGGGCCAGAAATGACTCAAAGGCAGCTGCGTCTTCAAAGCCCACCCCAGCGAGAATGATGATAGCTCATAAAAGCTGGAGCACACTGCACAGCTTGGGGGGAGCTCATCGGGCAGCTCAATGCGTGTGTGTGTTTGGCACGAGTTTAGCGTGCCAAAAAAAACAGCAGAGCCTAGTTTTGTTTTTTTTTTTTTTTTTTTAATTTATCCAGAGGTCCCAGACAGTTCAGCCCCCATCCCTGCTCTAGCCTTAACAAGTAGAACAGCAACAGCAGAAAGCAAGTTGGAGATGCTGAACTGATACTGGTGTGTGTGTGTATGTGTGTGTGTGTGTGTGTGTGTGTGAGAGAGAGAGAGAGAGAGAGAGAATGTGTTGTATTCACAGTTTCCAGCGTGGTGTCAGACCCTGTGGAAGGTCTATAGCTAGAGATGGAAGCTCTAGATGTTACTCACGGAGTGACAACTTGTGAAATGAGAAGAGCATGTGCATTACCTGCTCACCTGAACTCTGAAGAGTTTGAGTATCAAAGGGAAGAAGGTGTGAGAGCCCACACAGGCCAAGGGAAAGAAGCTTAGGAGACTCTGCCTTGAAAGAACCAATCAGCGAGCCAGGCAGTGATAGTACACAACTTTAATCCCAGCACCTGTGAGGCAGAGACCGGTGGATCTCTGTGAGTTCGAGGCCAGCCTGGTCTACAGCCTGAGTTCCAGGACCCCCCAGAGTTACAGCAGAGAAACCCTGTCTTAAAAAACCAAAAAGAAAATGAAAACTAATCAGTGCTGAGACTGGGGAGAAGGAAGCCATGGCGACTCCTGAGTCAAGGCAAACTAAAGCTTCACGAGTTTAGCGTGCCAAAAAACCAGCAGAGCCTAGATTTTTTTTTTTTTTAATTTATCCAGAGGGTCCCAGACAGTTCAGCACCAGACCCCTGCTCTAGCCCTAACAGGTAGAACAGCAACAGCAGAAAACAAGTTAGAGATGCTGAACTGATACTGGTGTCCCCAAAAGGAATGCCTGCAAAGAACACTGGTGTGTGTGGTTCCCGATGGGGAACTGAGCCCACACAAAACATTCAGAGAATTAAAGAAAACAAAAGAACTTAACGAGAATAAAAATGGAGCAATTAGAAATTAAAAGTATGAGCAGAGAAACAAGTCATTAAAAGGATTAGCATATAAAGGTGGAAGAATTTCCAAAGAAATAGAGCAAAGAGTGATAAATACTTTTAGATTTATTTTATTGTTTTAATTATGTATGAGGGAAGGATGTGTATGGGTGAGTATTGATACCATCAGCGGACAGAGGTGTCTAATCCCATGGAACTAGAATTAATAGGCAGTTGTGAGCTGCTCAAGGTGGATCCTGGGAACTGAACTCAGGATCACCAGGGGAGCCTAACCGCAGAGCCATCTCCCCAGCCCCTATTTTTAAATTGGCTTCGGACTACTCTGCTTCCTCTTACTCACCTATGAGCCCAAACACTCACCACAAGCACCTCAAGATCCCCTGCAACCTCTTCATTGCACCCCAAGTGCATCTCTGCCATCCAGACCAGACAGAGCCTTTGCCCACCTGGCAGTCTCCCACCCTTAGACCCGGAAGCTAGCTAGTATCCTTTCCCCAGTTCCCACACTCTTGGCTGTTCATCTGTTTTTAGATTGTGGCTAAAGGAATATGGCAAACATCGATCAATTTTCCTCCTCTTCCCCGAGGTGGACCTTGAACTCAAAATCTCCTGCCTTAGACCTCTGAAGTACCCAGATCACAGGTGTGTCCCACCACTCCTGGTAAGAATGAAAACGTTGCTTGTCTTTAAATCTGAATCTAAGCTTTAGCATACAGACTAGCATGGAACAGCATGTGATAAATACTTGCAGAATGAATAAACACCTTCAATGAGTGTATGAATGAATGTGACCCAAGGGCTTTACAACGCCACTTGATTTTATTGTATCACGTGATTGCCCCAAAATGCTAATACTAAAGGCATATAAGTGTCCAGCAGAGCACGTGGACCACTTTACGACTTCAATTTCTAGCTTGTTCTTTAGGATTAAAGAAAGTATGTGGAGCTGGAATACAAATATTAATTGTGATTGATTTAGATGGATTTTTTTTTTAACTTGTACCTTGACATCGGTGTGACTAATCTCCATGGATGCCTGCCACACTGATTGCCACCCATGAAAGGCCTCACCTGGCCTGTGACTGTGAGTCATAGCCACCTCTGTCCGTGTATTGTGACACACCACAGCTGATAGGTGCCAAATGAGATGGATTTGCTCATCATATGCCCTACTTTTAACTCAGCTTCCCAATGAGCCACAGGGCTTACCAGACGCTAGAAATAAGATCAATGTTCTCTGAACAAGTTCAAGTTCTTCTGAACAAGATGGAGGCAGGATAGTCGTTTTGTAGGGTATGAGCTCTTTGTCAGTGGCATTATGAAGCAAAATCCAATGAGACGTGAGATGAAGCTGGTCCTCAAGCTGAAGACAATCAAGAGGTCATTTGAAACTCGAGCTCCTAATCATGGCCACTTTTATGACAAACCGGGCCTTGAATGTACTTTCTGTATTGGGAAGCTCTTGTGAACGGCAGGTGAACGGCAGAAGCTTCGAGAACAGAGGGGCTTAACCACACAGCATTAGTTCGCCCAGGAAGACAAGGATGTTGAAATCATTATCAAACTATTAAAACAAATCTGCGATGTAGAAATTGATGCACTCATCAAATAATAAAATGCCATGGCCAGTCTAATAGCGGCCAGCATTTCTGTTTGCTGACCCTGAGGAAACACTTTCTAGGTTTTAAGATAGAGTCTGGTTTGCTGGAAAAATAACCTGTCACTTTGTCTGCAGTAAGTGTTGCCTCATGGGATGGAGTTACCGCTAGTAGACAGGTTTGCAAAAAAAAAAAAAAAAAAAAAAAAAAAAACTGGTCAGTTTAACTAAGTGGCTTTTTGGCTCTAAGCTGGGGCTTCCATAACAGCAGGGGGTCCTGGGCCAGCGGGAAGAATATCTGGCCAAGTCTTGACAGTCTGGCGGTCTTTTTCACCACTGCTACGGGAAACTCACAACCCCTTCCATAGATCTCAAACACAGTATCTTGACGAGCCTGAAGGATCCTGCCAGATAGCTGCACCTTGGGAAAAGTGTTGTTGACTGGTGACAGTCACAGGCAGCGTTGATGCTTATGGTGGCTTGCTGCCTACGTTCAAATTTGAAGGAAATGCTGAATGTCAGGGAGAGGCTGGAGAGAATGAAGACGCTGTTTTTATCCCCGTCAAATCCCCCAGCTCTGAATTCTATTTGAACATCAGGTTAAGAGTCCCTGGCCCAGAGCAAGGTCCCTCATGATCTCATTAGCAGGTGTGCTGCTAAAATCAATTTAAAAAAATAATTTATTTATTTTAATTTTATTTTATGTGCATTGGTGTGAGGGTGTCAGATCCCCTGGAAGTGGAGTCACAGACAGTTGTGAGCTGCCATGTGGGTGTAGCTTCCTCTGGAAGAGCAGCCAGTGATCTTAACCACTGAGCCCCCGAAAACCAATTTTTAAGCTGAGCTTGGTGGTGCACGTCTGTAATCCCAGCACTAGGGAGGCAGAGGCAGGAGAATTGCTAGTTGGAGACCAAACTGGACTATATAGTGAGATCTTTTGGCTTAAGACAGTAACAAGTCCAATGAGATGGTTTGGCTGGTAAAAGTACTTGGCAGCAAGCCTGGTGACCTGAGTTCAATTCTCAATACCCTCTCAGTAGAAGGAGAGACCCAATCCCCACAAATCATTCTCTGACCTCCTTGTGTCCCTTACAAATAAATAAAGGGAACCTGACAAATAGTAACAACAGAGGTGGGCAGACAGCTCAGCTGGTAATGTACTTGCATCTACATAAAAAGCCAGGCACAATGACACACGTAGAACCCTAGCACTGGGGAAGCAGACATAGGCAGATCTTCAGGGTTCACGGGCCCACCAACCCAGCCTAACCTGAAAGTTTCAAGTCTAAGTGAGAGACTTGCTCTCAAAACACAAGGTAGACAGTACCTAAGGTAGAAGAACACTTGAGACTATCCTCTGGTGTCCACATGCACACACTAAAGGACAAGACAGAGAGCTGCCGAAGAATATGACATGAAGTTGTCCCCTGGTTTTCACGTGTACATGTGCAAACACAGACTTACATATGCATGCACACACATATTAACACATGCATACACATGAACACGCACACACAAAGACAAGGTGGATGATGCCTGAGGAACAACACCTGAGGTTGACCTCTGGCCTCCGCACACATGTGTGCATGCATTCACACACACAAGCACAAATACACAAAAACAGTAATAACTAATATTAGTAAATTTGAGGGTTCAGTGAAAAGCCCTGGGTTCAATCTCCAGAACCACAAAACAATAATAATAATAATAATAAGTTTTCCTCCAATCATAGCTGGCCTTCCCTGGAAGCAGGAATCACACATAGCAGCATTTATTACAAGCAGGCATGAGGAGAGTTGTGCAATGTGCTCTTCTAACTCAGTGAGGTGCCAAGTCTCTGCCCTTAGGCATGCCAGCAAAGACTTTGCATGAAAGGTACACCAAACATAGATGTGACAATATTTAAGTGTCAGGATTCAACCAACCCTCCAGTTAGAACAGACACAGGGTTCTCTGTTGAATTGCAGGCAATGGAAATGAATAAAGCCTGTAGCCTGGGGCAGCACACACAGGGGTATTTGTCCTGCCAGACCTGTGGCTCTCGCTTAGGCATGGGTGCCTATGGGACTTGTCTTGATAATTCCCATGTCCTGTGTTGCTTTGTTTGTTTCCAAGGACAGTTTCACTATGACTCCAACTCCTGGGCTCAAGCGGTTCTCCTGCTTTGGTACCTGGACCTGCAGATGCACCTGGCTAAGTCCCGTGTCTTAAATACCACCCATTCTATCAATGAAAACACACTTCTTTTTTTCTTTTTTGGCATGTGTGTGTGTGGTATGTGTGCATATGCATATGAGTGTTCACGTGTGTGGGGTACAGACATGTAGGTGAGTCTACCCACATGCATGTAGAGGCCAGAGGCTTGATATAAAATGTCTTTCTCAGTCATGTCAGGTTTCTAGATGATTCTAGATTCTGTCAAGTTAACAATTAACACTGAGCACTACATGTCCGAAATAGCACCACTAGTTGGAACCAAACAATAAACACACGAGCCTGTGTGGGACATTTGCATTCAAACCTCACCAACCACTGAACCCTGGAGTATAGACTTCTGATCCTTTGCAGGATTTGCAGATGCCAAACATTCTGCTGTGGGTGTTTCAAATATTATCCTACCTTTTCTAGAGAAGATTAAAACAGCTAAAATGTGTGTATGTTATGTCTATCATGAAGTACATATACCTGAGCTTAATTATGCATACATTAGAGCCCTCATTGGAATATTGGGTCTGTAGACAGGTCATTAAAGTTAAATGAGGTCATGAGGATGGGGTAATTTCTAGAAAACAAGTGTCCTTCAAAGAGGAAGGGAGACCAGTGAGCTGCGTCTTCATACACAATGCAGAAAGGTCAGATGAGGGCCCAGCAAGAAGGTTGTCCACAGACCAGGAACAGAGACCTCATCAGGAATGTCTGCCAGTATCTTGACCTTGAACTTCCAAATTCCAGAATATGAGCTAGATTAATGTCTGTGGGCACAAACCCCACTGAGTATGCTGTGATAACTTTAACTGACTTAAGGCACCTGCCCCTGAGGGACAGGCTACCAACTGTGTCAACTAACAGCATGGCTTCCAAAGCCAAGGAAGAGCAGGCCATGTAGATTCTACCTTGTTTAGGGGGATGCATGCTCTTCAAGTACCTTAGTGTAAGAAGTCCTTAGTGACCCAATGTGGCAACACACACCTTTAATCTCAGCACTCAAGAAGCTAAGGCAGGTGGATCTCTATGAATTTGGAGCTGGTCAAGTCTGCATAGTAAGATCTTGTCTCAAAATTAAAAAAGAAAAAAAAAGTCCTTGGTAATGGATTGAATTGAGTTTCAAAACTCAACAGAATTGAATATACAAACCCTAGCATGTGAATTCATTTAGAAATGAGGTAGGGACCACTGCGATTCACTAAATTAAGATGGAGGTAATGTGGCCAGGCGGTGGTGGCGCACACCTTTAATCCCGGCACTCGAGAGTCAGAGGCAGATGGATCTCTGTGAGTTCCAGGCCAGCCTGGTCTACAGAGTAAAATCCAGAAGAGTCAGAGAAGTTAGAACAGATAAACCCTGTCTCAAAAAAACAACAAGAAAAAACAAAAACAAAAAACCTACAGGCAAGTCCAGACATCAGCTGACTAGGCTCAAGCATCAGCACCTAAAGGGTGCCATCTTGGAAACAGATCCTGCTGCCTACACTGCTTGCCTCTTCCCAGCTGAGGTTCCAGACGGGATGGAGCAGAGACAAGATATCCCACTCATGTCCTTGTTGAAGTCCGGATGGTTCTCTCTATGTTCTTGTCGTTAAGGTTAGCTTATGCCATTCACTTTTCTTGTTGTTTTGTTTGTTTTTGGTTTGGTTTCTCTAGACAGGGTTTCTCTGTTGTAATGCTGGCTATCCTCGAACTCACTCTGTAGACCAGGCTGGCTTCTAACTCACAGAGATCCTCCTGCCTCTGCTTCCGGAATGCTGGGATCAAAGGTGTGCGCCACCACTGCCTGGCGATGCCATTCAATTTTAGAATAGCGTATCACACATAGTGATCAATAAGTAGATGAAAGGCTGTTATCAGACGACTAAGCAGAGATCCTAGACCAGCAAAAGCAACGGTGCTGAGCACAATTTTCCTTCGTTTCTACAAAAGATGTTCTGCAAGATGTGGCTTATAGCCTTGTGCCTTCCTCCATCCTGGCTTTAAGGGTGCAAGAGTCAGACAGCCAGACAGCTCATAAGGGTGGCCTGTCTTCACCATATTAAAATTCCTATAGATATTTTTTGGCAGGATATAGAGACAGGGTCTCTTCCTCACGTGGCAGACAGGACAATGTGGCTCAGTGGGTTCCTCTTTACCAGGGCTTCTCCACAGGGCTGCTTCTTGAGTGTCTTTACAACATGGCCATCAGCTTCCCCAGAGCAAGCAACCACAGAAGAGCCAGGTGAAAACTGCAATGCCTTTTACAATTCAAAATTATACTCTACATAAGTGTGAGTCACCTGTGGGTCACCTGTGGGTCTGTGGGTCACCACAGATTCAGTAGAGTCACCCTGATTCGAAGATGACACCAGCACCAAAATACTGTGAGACCTAGTTCATCAGGGCTACTGTGGAGACAGGCCATCTTCCCTGTAACGGGTTCTGCTACCCATAGCTTTTGAGGAAGGAATAGAAGCATCTTCTGAAGAGACTGAGCAGGGGTTTTCCATTCCCATGTGTATCTTTTATGACTCTGTACCTGTTATCACCAAAAGAAAAACCAGAAAAGTCAGTGTAGTGTCTGTCACATACCTATAATCCCAGAGCTAGGGAGGTGGGACAGAGGGTAGTGAATATGAGACCAACTTAGGCTACACAGCAAGACTTGCTCAAAAAAAAAAAAAACAAAAAACTTCATAATTCAATTGCTAAGTATTGCCCTGTACAGTAGATAGGGGGAGTGGGGGTCACTGTGGCTTACCTGGTAAAGTACTTATGATACAAACATGACTACGAGTCCATTCCCACAGCACCCACATTAAAAAAGGGAGGGGGCTCAGTGGTTAAAAGCATGTGCTGTTTGTTCTTCCAGAGTTCCTAACAACCATGTCATGTTGAACACAACTTCCTATAATTCCAACTCTGGGGGATCCAAAGCCTGCGGTCTCCTCAGGCATCCTCACTCATGTGCATACCCCTCTGACAGCCCCCCCCCACATACATAATTCAAAGTTAAACATTTTATATATATATATGTATATGTATACACACACACACACACACACAAGTTAGGCAAAACTATCCCTATTATTTATTTATTTATTTATTTATTTTTGAGATAAAGATTCACTATGAAGCCCCAGCTGGCCTGGAGCTCTCTATTAGAACAGGCTGTCCTTGAACTCACATTTATCAACCTGCCTGGACCTCCAAAGTCCTAGGATTAAAGGTGTGTACCACCACACTCAGCTTAAAACCATTCCCTTTAGACAATTCTGTTTGTTTCTTTGGGGAGTAAGGACAGGTAGCATGTGTGTGAAGATCAGAGGACAGCTTGTGAGAGTTGATTCTTCTCTTCTACTATGTGCATCCTGGGACTCAAAACACAGGTCCTACGACTTAGAAGCAGGCACCCACTGACCCGTCTCACTGGCCAGAGGTCATTCTTTTTAAGAATACTTCCAACAGCCGGGAAGTGATGATGCACACCTTTAATCCCAGCACTCCAGAGGCAGAGGCAGGAGGATCTCTGTGAATTCGAGGCCAGCCTGGTCTACAGAGTGAGTTCCAGGACAGCCAGAGTTACAGAGAAACTCTGTCTCGAAAAACAAAAACCAAAACCAAAACAAAAAAACAAACAGACAAACAAACAAAGACCAGGACTGGTAATTTTTTCCTGTTCCCTTGAACTGGTTTGGTAATGGCTAGCCCAAGAACTGGCAGGAGGCTTTATTTGCCTCTGGGAATCTGGCAAGAGACAGGCTTTAGTGACTCTGGGGAATGTGCTCTTGAGGAAAGACCTAGAACTCCAGCAATACACGGAATTACACCTACTCTGTTCTAGAGAAGACATGGGCTAATTAAGCTTTGAGTGGTCTTGTGACCCTGCCCAACTAGATGTCTTCATGCCAACCAGTCCTGGGGTCCTTCGTGGACTCTACAGCTAAATGGAGAAGAAAGAAATCGCCAGACAGGCTTTTTCAAGAGTCGGTACTGCTGGGAATCTAAGCTCAAATGGACGTTTTCTTCAAATGCTTGACTCTGTGGTTTAAGTATTTAATTCATCAAGGGTTGGAAGAAGAAGGCTGCAAAGAGAAATTGATTAACATTTGGAGCCACTGGGCACCACCATTAAGCAAAGAGCAAAAGCGGTTCACTGTGGGATGGGGGGGTGGAGGTTCTGAATGCAAATAGCTTTGACAAAGTAAGAAGTAAAATGTGACAGAGACCAAAATCCTTCTCTGCGTAAATACGCCTTAGATGAGCTGCGGGTGCTTTTTTCTTTCCTGCTTCTCAGCTCAGCAGATGCATGTATCCACTACTTTTCCTGATGTTCTGACCAAATATTTCACACACACACACACACACACACACACACACACACACACAATGTAAGGAAGGAAAGATTTATTTTGGCTTATGGTTTAGGAAGATATGTAGTCCATCGCACTGGGGGAGGCATGACAGCAGGAGCAGAGCCAGATAGTGACATCACAGGAAGCAGACTGCTATGAATTCTGGTACTCAGCTCACTTTCTCCTCTTTATTCAGTCCTGAACCCCAGCCCAAGAGATGGTGCACCCCACATTCAGGATGAGTCCTTCTTCCTCAGTTAAACCTCTTTGGAAACCCCTTCACACATAGATCCAAAGGTGAGTTTCCATGGTGACCTAAATGCAGTCTTGTTGACAGTGAAGAGTAGCCATAGCAGCGAAGGACCACATAATTTTGTCTGTAGCACCTACTCCTTGATCATTCTCCCCCTCCCTTTTTTCCTTCTATTTATTCTTTTTTTTCTTTCTTTCTTTCTTTCTTTCTTTCTTATGATTTTTTTTTTTTAAAGAAAGGATCTCACTATGTAAACTAGGCAGGCATTGAACTCCTGGCACTCTTTCTGCCACCCCTCCCTCCTGAGTGTACCAGCATAACAGATTTGATTCCCACCCCCCCACCTCTCCTCTGTCTCCAGAGTTTTTATTAGAAAGGTCCCACACTGGTCTCAAACTCATGACAGCTCTCCTGCTTCAGCCTCTTGAGTTCAGGATTACAGGCCTGTGCCACCATGTGTGTGTGTGGATTCAATCTCTCTTTTTGTGTGTGTTTTTGTTGTTTCCACGCTGGGTACCAAACCCAGAGACTTCTGACTAGCAAGCACTCTACCACTGAGTTAAATTCTCAAACTCTTATTTCAAAAAGTATATTATCAGTGCACCCAAGAACATCAGCATACACACACACACAAAGTATACTATGCTTGTTTCCTACAGTTTGTTACAGCTCTTTAAAAAAAATAGTCTATTCACTCTGCTGCTCCATGATGTTTGCAATAATCTCTATGTAATATCATCATGAGTAACAAATATTCATAAAGGAATTCATGTATGCCTAGGGCTTAGAAATAGAAAAATAAATGGGCTTCCTCCCAATAAGGACGTTGTATACTTTTCACTAATGAAAATAGAACCTTATACTGAAAAATAAAAAGGTAAGCATGTAAGCAACTGTAGTCAAAACTATAGTGATAGTCAGATTATATCACCGTAACAAAATGCATGAGACAATTAACTTACAAGGTAGAAAGGTTTGTTTTGACTTATGATTTCAGTCCATGGTCAACTAGAACCATTGTTTTGGGGCCTGTGAAGAGCTAGCACATCATGGTGGAAATAGGTTGCAGAAGGAGGCCTGCTCCATTCATAGGAGCCAGCAAAAGGAAGGGAAGAAGGGAAGGAAATAGGGTATATTAGTTACTTTTCTATTGCTGTGCTAAAACACTACAACCAAAGCAACTTACAGAAGAAAGAGTTTATTTTGGGCTTATGGTTCCAGGGGGTTACAATCTATGATGGCGGAAGTGGAGGTAGCAGATGGCTGCAGCACAAGCTGAGAGCTCATATCTCAAGCCACAAACAAGAAGCAGAGAAGAGAACTAACTTAAAGTGGAACAAATCTTGAAACCTCGAAGCCCACCCCCCAGTGACATATTCATCTATTGAGATCACACATCCTAATCCTCCCCGAATAGCCTCCAACGGGGGGCCATGCATTCAAATGCCTGGGACTTGTGGGGAATATATTATTTAAACCACAATGGGGTGGGGGTGGGGGACTCTAGCTGAGATGAGGTGGCTTATACCTGTAGTCCCAGCCTTGACAACATGGCCAGATCCCATCGCAAAAACAGACAGGAAAATCCACATGTAATTGGGAACGACTCTTTCAGCCAGAAAGACTTTCCTAAGCTCTAAACGCAGCTTCTCTTTCAGTACAGCTTGCCTCCTAACCCCAGATCGATCCCAACCCCAGTACACCACAGCCCTGCTAGTTATTTGGAGGAGGAAGCAGTGCCTTTCGACCCTGCCTTCTAGGCGCACCGTGGCTTCGCAAAGCAGTCTAAACTGAGACAAAGACTGCTGGTTCCTGGGGCCCAGCCTCAGGATTTCCTTAGTGCTCCCTAGCCACAGGGAAAGACTCCCAGGACAGACCTCAGCCTAGCTTTCTTTCCTTTGGGGCAGTTTTCCTTCCCTGCCGGCTACGATTGAGCAGCAGAGCTTTGTCATCCGCCTACCCTCAAACCTCTGACACAGCTGAGTCCTGGAGGGCAGGGTTCCAGGCAGGGAGAATTGCTCCAGACTTTGCTTAAGGCGCCAGGGGAAATGCCAAGGAAAAATTAATCTTCCATCGCTGATCTTCACTCGGGCTTGTGGCTGGCAAGGGATGGACACCTGGCTCCTTTACAGCAGGGCCAGATCCCTCCAAACCACCTTTGGGAACACTCAAGGTAGATGTCAAAAAGAGGCTGTACTTTGTCTCACCCACCCTTTGTTTACCTGACATCATGCCCCACCAGTGTTGGCCAAATGACCTGTTTTGACAATGACCCTCTGTCTGGCTGACCCCTCTCTCAACCATGGGGTTGCATCCTCTCCAGGTTTAGCTGATAGCCTTTCTCTTCAGGTTCCAGCAATCCATCCCTTTGAATAATAAGGTTTTGAGCTTGGCTTGACCCTCTGCCTAGGACACCTGGCTGTTTTATATACATGATACCTTTAATGCCTGTGATCCCACTGGGCTTGGGGAACAGACACCTTACCTGTCTTGTTTGCCACTGTGCCTCTGAAACCCAGCACAGAACCTGGAACCTACTCGTGGTTGGGTGTCACATAGGGACTCTCAACTCCTTCTTTCCTCTGCCCTTTCTCATCATGGGCTCTGTTAGGCGACTGTTCAAGTCTTGCCAGATGGACTGTGTCCTGTTCTAGAACACAACAGGTCCACTATTTCCTTGGTATCCCAGGAAGCAAATAACCCCAGGTCAGAGATAGAAGTGCTTATTAACACGTGTACACAGTTAAGTCAAAAAGAGTCAGAAGCCAGGTATGCCCCCATGGTATAGGCCTGGAATCCCGACTACCTAGGAGGCTAAAACAGGGAGGGCAAAATGTAAAGATCTGCCTGGACTACTGAGTTCAAGGTTAGTGTGGGCAACATAGTGAGATCCTGTGTTCAAAAAAAAAAAAAAAGAAAGAAAAGAAAAACAAAAAACAAAAAACAAGGAGGGTGGTGGTGCAAAAAACCCTGGGTTCCAGTTCCAGCCCCAGCATTGTATAAAGTGAGTGTGGTGGGCCACATCGCAATCCCCAACACTTAGGAGGTGGAGACAGGACAATAAGGAGTTCAAGGTCATGCTTGGCTATGTAGTGTACTCAAAGCCAGCCTGGGACACAGAAGACCCTGTCTTTAGTAAGAAAGAGAGAAAGAAAGAAAGAAAGAAAGAAAGAAAGAAAGAAAGAAAGAAAGAAAGAAAGAAAGAAAGAGAGAGAGAGAGAGAGAGAGAGAGAGAGAGAGAGAAAGAAAGAAAGAAAGAAAGAAAGAAAGAAAGAAAGAAGAAAGAAAGAAAGAAAGAAGAAGAAAGAAGGAAGGAAGGAAGGAAAGAAGGAGGAAGGAAGGGAGGGAAGGAGGGAGGGGGGGGAGGGAGGGAGGAAAGAAGGAAGGAAGGAAGGAAGGAAGGAAGGAAGGAAGGAAGGAAGGAAAGGAAGGAAGGAAGGAAGGAAGGAAGGAAGGAAGGAAGGAAGGAAAGGAAGGAAGGAAAAGAAGGAAAAGGAAGGAAGGAAGGGGAGGGAGGAAGAAAACAAAAAAAGAAAAGGAAAGGAAAGGAAAGGAAAGGAAAGGAAAGGAAAGGAAAGGAAAGGAAAGGAAAGGAAAGGAAACTGCTGCCTGACCAAGGACAACGCCAATAGACACGCCGTTGTGAAAGGAGGAAAGCCCACAGGACTCAACCCTAGACAAACAGCTACAGGCACCTGAGGAGTGCTGAGAGCAGGAGAAACAGTCTTCCTCAGGGAAGAGCACACCATTTGGCTGTCCAATATAAGATAGTCACACACATACATACACACACATACGTAGCATATCAGCTAAGCAGGTTGTATTTTTATATTTGGGAATTCATGCACATACACATATAACAAGAATTTTTTTAAAAGAGACCATGGATTTGAGAGAGAGCAAGTGGGGCACATGGGAGAGGTTAGAGGAAGAAAAGGGAATAATCTCAAAATTTATATATATATATTATATATATATATATATATATATATACTATATATATATATCAGACAAAAATATATAAATAATATATAATAATAGATATAATTTATATCCTGTAGAAATTAGGAATACAGCATACCTCAAAATAATACAGCTATAGATGACAAAACCAAATTTTAAAATGAAGAAAAGAAAAGGTATCATGAAAATTAAAACTATTTTAAAGGACTGGGGGCTAGGAATAACATAGTCCGTGGGAGAGCATTTGCTCCGCATACAGGAAGTCTGACCTGCATTCGGTCATAACAAAATATAAATGAAAAGGAGACAGAGCCTCGTTATCATGAGCCTCCATCCCAAGACAAAGCAGGATACAGTGAGGGAGAGATGCCAGTCATAAGGGAGGCAGAAAGGTCCTCCAGGTGGCAAAGGGGTCTTTTTCTGTTCCCTTCAGAGCGTGCTGTTTATGGGAACCTGCATCGAAAAAGCAAGAAACCGAGGCTGAAAGTGAGTGGTGAAACCCTCAGACCCAAGACTCACCTATGCTCTTTGAAGTTGCCTGTGGTGCTTGCATCTGAAGTCTGAGGAGGCAGATGCACACTGCGGCTGATCTCTAGTCCTGCTCACCACTTGCAGTGCAGGCCAGCCGGCAGTAGCTGCAGACCCTCCACCACCTTGCTTGAGGAAAGCCTCAGGAATTCTGAGAGAGGAAAAAGGAGAATGGAGAATTGGGAATTGGCAAATATAAAGGCATTTGTGAGTGTTCGAGACACAGTCTCATTCTGTAGCTCAGGCTTGCCTGAAACCTGCTACATAACCCAGGCTGGCCCAAGACTTGTGGTGACTCACCTACCTGAGGCTCCAGAGTGCTGGGATTCCAGGCCTATGCTGTCACACCAGTTTCTTTTTCCCTGATTTCACTATCCCAGTTTTCACTGAAGACGTGGTTTGACAGAATAAAGCCCCCATTTCACAGAAAGATGCAGTCAAACAACAGAGGTTTTGGCAAATAAGGTATGAAATGGTCTGAGAATGCAGCTCACTGGGACAGCATGTGTTTTAGCATACAGCAAGCCCAGGGTTCCATTCCAGCGTCAGAAGAAGTAGGGTAGTGGGTGCTGAACTGGTTGAGCACAATTTGCCATGAATATCCCTCGAGAGAGCAGTCTGCCCTTCTTTGATATTTCCTGCTGGCTAGAACCAGTACTAGAAGCTGGAGTTCCAGCAAAGGGGAGCAGGGGAGATTACGCACCAAGGAGTGAGATTTCACACCCACCTTGGAGCCAGAGCCACAGCCAAGGACTCCCCGTGGGGCAGCTTCCTAGCATTCTCAGCCCCAGAAAAGTGAAACTGTGCACATTCCTCCCCGCCCCAAGATGAGCAGAAGTGGCTGTGTCTGGAGGTCAAGAGACCAGGTACCAGCAAGGGTACCAGAGCACATCCAACAGACTAGAGACCAAGGCGTATCTGTGAGGTCAACGATAATTGTGTCAAAAAGAGAGATTGATGGGGCTGGAGAGATGGCTCAGAGGTTAAGTGCACTGGACCCAGGTTCAAATCCCAGCACCCACATGACAGCTCACAACAGATCTCCAGTTTCAGGGGATCTGACACCTTCACACCAATGCACACAAAGTAAAATTTGCCGGGCAGCGGTGGCACACGCCTTTAATCCCATCACTAGGGAGGCAGAGGCAGGTGGATCCCTGTGAGTTGGAGGCCAGTCTGGTCTACAGAGTGAGTTCCAGGACAGCCAGAGTTACAACAGAGAAAACCCTGTCTCAATTCTGCCCCCCAAAAAAAATAAAAGAAAATTGGTCATGCCAGCAGAGCAGGGTGCCCTGTGTCTCTAATCTTCACATTTGGGAGGCTAGGGCAAGAGAATGGCAGTGAATCTGAGGCCACCCTGGGCTACATAGCAAGAAATACATAAACAAGATGCATATATACAACAATAAAAGAAAAAAATTAACCAAACCAAAGAACCAAAGAGAAGTGAGACCATGCCTTAAAAAAACAAAAAAACAACAAACAAACAAAAAACACCAACAGCAAATTAAGGTCTTTGTGACCACCTAGGCAAACAGAATAGGATGAAAGCCACACAATTTGATTTCTGAGGACTGGGGACATGAAAGGCAAACTGACTTCCCCTGCTAACCCCCACTTGTCGATAGAACCCAGCTGCCATTCTATGGTACAAAAAAGTCTAGGTCACAAGTAGAGGCCATGAGCTCCAACTTACACCTCCAGATGAAGTTACTGATGACTGGGTGTTAGCCACTGTCATAAACACCACATAGATGATCCCAGGCCCTGGCCTTCCAGCCACCCTAGCTGAGACCAAGTGGAACAGAGATAGCTAGCTGCCCCTGATAAGCCCTGCTCAAATCACAGACTTTATGGGAGTGAGATTAAATGCTTTGCTCCTTTTAGTCTGCTAAATGGAGGGAGCAGGCGAGCAGCTGGAGACAGGGTAGGTGGGCTGGAGACGTTGAGTACCAAGCATGAGCTGGTACTCATGAGGAAGCTGTGGGCTTCCTCAGGCTGGGACTAGAGAACAGGCTTGGTTACCGCCAAGAGAAAGGACAGAGGAGTAGGAATGAGGGAGAGTCACCCTGAAAGGGAGTACCATAACACTACCAATGCCTGAGCTGGGTAGTATTAACTTACCTGCCTTTTCCACCAGCAGTGGAAGGAACAGGGCTTAAGAGCCAAGATCATTCTAGTCTCAGGAAAAGAAAGAACACTGTTTTTGCATGCTGAATTGTGATTAAGAAAAAAAATTCCTACCCATTGTATAATTGGTGTTTTCCAACTCAGCTCTGATTCCAGTTCCCCCAGCTAGCACTAAATTGATGTACTGGGCTACATCAGGGTCTGTGGGCACTGCTAACAAGAAGCCATGATTTAGCAGCTGCAAACCATGGACCCTGCAACCATGTGCCCTTTAACTTCATTCATCTACTGCCCCTAGGCCATCTGAGACTTCTGGCAGTAGAAGGGGAAGTACTTACTGGTGCTGAGTCAAGGCCTGATCCTAACAAGCAATCCCCATCCCCACATCATTCATAGCATCGGGCATACTGCAGGGATGGGCCACAGGAGGCTTGCTCTGGCTGCAGCGGACAGACTTTGTACAAATGGTTGGAAGGGCTACTGGGCCTCTTCTGCAGGGTCTTACTGTAGCATAGCAGTCCCATTTGTTTCTAAAGCTTCTTCTCCTTCTCCTTCTCCTTCTTCTTCTTCTAAGCTGTTCAGAGTCACATGTTGGCCAAGTGCTTATAAACAATCCAAATAAAAAATGGCAAGATGGAACAGATGTGTCTGCGAACATCTCCAGATTTCCAACTCTGAGACACATATTGGATGAGGAAGGTGATTTATTTTTTTAAAGGTGTGTGTGTGTGTGTGTTGTGTAGGAAATGCACTAATCTGTGTTCATGTGCAGAAGCCCGAAAAGGGCATTAGGTGTCCTCCATTATCACTCTTCCACCTATTCCTCTGAGGCAGGGTCTCTCCCTCAACCTGATGCTCTCTTAGCTGGGCTGAAAGCCAGAAAGCTCCCATGGTCCTTTTGTCAACACCCCTTCAGAGCTGGGGTTCCAAGATTTTGGCTTGCAGAGACTCCCAGCTTGTTGCATGGGCTTTAAAATCAATTTCTGTATTAGTACCATGAACATTAAGACCGACTTCTTATATTAGTTACTTTTCTATTCCTTTGATAAAAATACCATAACCAAGGCAACTTATAGAAGAAAGATTATTTGGGATTCTTAATCCCTCTGATAGGGAGGCATGGAAGCAGGCAGGCATGGATGGCTGCTGGAGCCTCTGAGAGATCACATCTCAACTGCAAATATGATGCTCAAAGAAAGGGAGGGAGGGAGAGAGGGAAGGCAGAAGGAAAAGAGGGAGAAAGGGAGGGAGGGAGGGAATGAAAGAAGGAGAGAAGTGGATGAAGCTATATAACTTCAAAGACCTCTCTCAGTGTCTCACTTCCTCCAGCAAGGCCATACCTCCTAATCCTCCATAAACAGTGCCACCAAGTAGGGACCAAGTGTTCATAAGCATGAGCTTATTGTTGCCATCTCTCATACAAACCACTGTCTTCCACTTTCCGACCTCCACAGGCTCTTGGCCACATCATAAGGCAAAATGCATCCAGTCTCACTTCCAAAGTCCCTTTTACCTTTCGTAGTCTCAACAGGGTCTTCATGATTGGGGAACAAGAATTCTTCTTTACAATATTTCATTCATTCATTCATTCACTGATTTTTAATTGTGTCTATGTTTCATGTCTGTGTGAGGGTAATAGCATATGAGGACAGATGCCCTTGGAGGCCAGGGGGGTCAGATCCTCCTGAAGCTGGAGTTAACAAGCAGTTGTGAGCCACCTAACACGGGTATTGAGAACTAAACTCAGGTCCTCTACAAGGTCAGTATATACTGTTAACCACTGAGCCATCTCTCTAGCACCACAGCAAGAGGTGTTTCAACTGCGGAGCCATCTCTCCAGTACAGGGAAGACATTCTTGCCTTCAACTATTCCTATTACAGTCTATAGCTAACATTTTTACAAGAGGTATCTTAATTCTTTGAGACAGCTGAAACAGC